>OX442351.1:22683527-22933527 GCA_949357725.1 Hyperoplus immaculatus
GGGTTGTGTCCCAGTTAAAAGTATTGTACTGTATCATAGAAAGACTGAAGTGAAAAATATCTCACACTAGAGCGGATGCAAGAGGTGCACTCAGAGCACCCGCCAGTGTGTTATAAAACAAGAAAAGTCAGGACAGCAACTTTCTACCTAATTCATTGACATTTGTGCACATTCACCTTTGTTTCATCGGACGCGAGGAACTTCCTTTTATAGCGAAACCTTTATCATTGTGTCAAACGCTGCGTAATTAGAAAATGAATCATGTATAATTATAATGCTCTGCAAATGCATTTAATCATGGGCCGTTCTCCGACCCCAGGGGCCACACAGAAGGAGAGGGTTAAAAAGATGCACCTATGCAGGAAAACATGTAAAGACACTCATGGCCACCCACACAATACCCTATAAACAAACAAACTCATCGTAAACATACAATCTACATTTTGTCAAAAGCAGGAGCACAAAAAAGACAGTCTCATCCATCTATCTCTATCCATCGTTGTTTTCCAGATAACCTTTTGACCCCCTCTGTTCCCCTCGCAAAATAACAGCCAGGATGGGCCAGAGTCTCACACCCACCGTCACAAACTAAACTGTCTTAATGTGTGAGAGAGGTAGAGGTGGAGAATTGGTCAAATGTGTCCTGACTTCAATATTTTTTTTAAATATAATAAGTCTGTTAGTAGATATCAGTTCTTGAGACAAAACTAAATCCCCTTTAATAGTGACATTTAAATGAGGATCCTTTAGACGTGTGGTAATGTCTTTATCCACTCAGAACACGTTACATTTCATTTTACCTAGTATGACTCCTACTGAAGCATGAAAGAATTATATATCTTAAGTCTGACTAAGCCAAAGTTAAAGCCTGTCTTTGTGCAACCAGTTCTGCACCTCTAACATTTCCTTATTTTTTTTTTACATCATCACTGATGTGTCTGTGGGTTCCTGTCTCTGCAACATTAAATACCGTTGAAATGTAATATCACTGTAATTAAAGCTGGGGTGTATGATTTGGGAGAAAATAGCAGTTGGGATAGATAATCTAATCCAAATACCTCAACCGCTCCACTTGTGTTCTCTCTGGTCCCTCCCTGACACGCTTTACCTTTTCCTTTCAACTAGTGTCTTTCCCTGTCTTTCCTCATATCCTTGCTGTCTTAGCGGTGTAAGCAGTTGTTGTTAAACGGGAAATAGGACATTTAGGGGCCGTTGATTGTAGACATTGCTGTTTGTTGGCTGCCGTAGTGCCAAACTGTCAGACTGTTAGGGTCGTGAACCCTTACGCAACTGACGCAACAACGTCGGTGCCAAAGTGAATGGACAGTCCCAACAGCCAATAAGAACGGAGAATCGGAGCCTCGCTCTGATTGGTCAAAGTGTAGAGTAGCGGTGGCAATTTTTGGGGGCGGCACACAGAGGCAGGGGAGAGCAAAGTGATGAGTAGATATTCTCAGACCACTTCACCTACATAAATGGCTTATATGAAACTTTTGGTAAATATCACAGTGAAAAAGTTACCCACCCCAGCTTTAATTAGCTGTTTTTTGTCTCGGTGAATCTTCCACACACGGCAGCTCAGTGGCTATTGCTAGGATGTCTAGGCAGGTGACATCTCTCTTCTTATTTCAAACTGTGTACATATTACAGAGCTGGTTTGACAGGTTACCTAACTGTTCCTGTGAGGGATGTCGGCTTTATATCTTTTGAGGACAGACAGACAGGTGACCCATAACATCACAAGGCAACAGTTGTTCACCAGACACAACATGTCCTTCAGTTCAAAACGAAGGATTCTAGCATCACAGCTTGTCGTGTGTTCAGTTGCACAAAACTTATTTTTTTGATTTTCAAAGCTGCTGAATCAGATCTTTCGATTTAACCGGCAGCTAAGGTAATTTATAACGGCAGGTGACAAAGGTTGCAGTTTTTTAATTGCACATTCTTTAATGCATGATACCATATCTGGATGTGTAATTGACACATTTTTCCATCACCTCCTCGCCTCATTCTTTTTTAACACTTGAAGGTGCTTCTCTCACTCTCTTCTGTCAGTGTGCATAAATCGGAGGCTATTGGAGTCATAATCATAGTCAGTCAGGCAGACGTACTGTAGATAAACACAGACAGCACACAAGCAGAAATAAAGACAAATAATTCATACCAGAGGTAGGCAACTTACTGCTGGATTGGTGCGTGCAGGTTTGTGCATTTGTCTTTGACACTGTTCAGCAACGGATAAAAAAAAGTGTACTTTATCATAAGCAGCCATATGAGACAACATATTATGGGAGAACGGGGTTAGTAGGCACACTTTTTACTCTAGTGAGAATTGCTCATCACCTAAACATCTTTCAATAGTCATTGCTACATTAAATTGAAGCTTAAGGTGTTGGCTTGCAATGTGTAACCCTCACTTTTTCTATCTTATTGTAATAAAGAAGAAATTAATCATCAAAGACACCCTTACACATTGTGACAACCGACCCCATCAAGGGGTCGGTTGTCACACACTATGGGGTTGTGTGTCACAATGTTATCTTAATGGGAATAATCTTAAAAAGAAGGCAAGAAAGCAGAACTAAATTTGAAAGTTTAATTGCATTGTCAAGTTGACAAATAGGCCTACATAACTTACTGTAGCCTTGGCAGCTGGCCTAGTTTGGGATGCACTGGGTTGTTTTGATTTTGTTGCCCTTTTTTCTTTTGCATGCTAGCTCTCTTTTCCTGCTCTATTCTCTCCTCCTCTGGGGTGTCAGTGAGGATACAGCTTGACAATTTATTTCGTTATTGGTTTCCTTTTCTGGCTGCAGCCTTTGGATAACAACTTGAATTTCTTGCTAGCATCAAGGCCAACAATAATCTGACAATTAATTAGCTTGCTAACCACAATCTAAACTATAGTTTACCCTTCACACTTTTTATGGGTAACAAGTGTTTTGTTATAAACCCATTGTTTAAAAGCCTAGAAGAAAAATACTGAGGAGCTAAATATTTTCAATTTGATATGAAAAAAACAAACAGTCCTCTCACCTCAAATTCAGCAGTCTAACGCCAAGGAAGACTATATAGGTGACCTCTGATCCCAATTCTGGATATTTACATACCAAAATTTCACAGACGGCGCCTTCTGGTTCCGAGATATAACAATTGTGACAACCAACCCGTGTGACATATTACCCCGTTCTCCCCTACAACATTTAACCAAAACCTTACATAACATAACAAGACCACATTACATAGCGAAAACACAACATATACGAACATCTATCCACCCTGAGGACTAGTGTAATATATTCAGACAATGTGTTTATCCAATGAGCAGCCAACATTGTTGCATTTTCTCTTCTCAGCGTTTGTACTCCAGCTCATTAGAGGATTTGAAGTACACTGTTTTGTACTTTATGTTGAAGGTGCCCTATTTTGACAGTAAGTATTCAAAGACGTAAAGTGATTTAGTGGTATGTACCAACAGGAAATGTGCAAATGCACAAAAATCAGACATTGTTTGGAACATAACATTTCAGACCCAATTTTCAGATAAAAAATAAAATACAACAAAAGCCAGTAAAATGCTAAGGATTCATGACTTTTTTTTCTTTTCACATTGTTTGTTTTGTTTTTCAATCTGTAAGCTGCTCCTAGTGAAATGGGTTTTCTTTTATATCCGCTCACCAAGACTTTTTGGCTGTTCCTTGGCTTTTAGCCAGGCTACATTAAAAAACGAAAGGTGGTTGGGCTTTAGATCCGTGGACACTGAGAAGAGACCTTTTTTAAATAGCAGCTCCAAAGCTCAGCCTCTCAGATCAGCCTTCATTGTTTTCTGTCTGTAGTTTAAAAGTTTTATTGCCGTATCACCTCTTTAAGAAGTCCAAGCCTTTTGTAATGTGTCATCCTGATAGAAGTGGAATTGTGGAGAAGGAACCATCTTCAACTTGCTGCTGATTGCGTGCATAGAGTGGCCGCAACCTCTATACAAAATCGCATAAAGTGGATGCACTCCAATGATTCTGATCAGATTTATCCCCACCGAGGCCATTCCAATCACATTAGAAATAAATTCGCATGCCCTACTTTTTCACCCTAGCCTTTTCCATTCAATTCAGCCATGGGGAATTGGTTGGAATGCCACCTGATGGGTGTCTTCATGCCACATTGAGAGGATTTTTCTTTTTCTCCAGCAAGCAGAAGCAAGTTTCTCCTTTTCAGTTTTAGTTTGGTCATCCTTTTCCTCTTTTTATATGATTTCGGTAGGGTCCAAGTCACATCAAAAGTAAGGCCAGTTCACAGCTTTTGTATTTGTAGACCATCACATTGAGGTCATGTGAGTGTGTCCATTGAACTCTGTGTGGCCTGGTTCAAGTACAGTATCTCTCTCTCTCTCTCTCTCTCTCTCTCTCTCTCTCTCTCTCTCTCTCTCTCTCTCTCTCTCTCTCTCTCTCTCTCTCCCTCTCTTTTTTTCTCATCTTTCTATATTTTGCCAACAGCTTTCACCTACTTCCTTTTCTTTTTCTCTGTTTATACTCTCGAGGAGCTATCTGACCCGTGGACGACAAACCACATGAGTCAATAAAGTCTTGTTTAATTTAGCTTTGGATGCATATATTCTTAATAGTTTAACTACTGATATACCTGGAGTTTTAAACACACACCCACACACATCACACAGAAGCAGACACACTGCACTTTTCACCCAGACTGCTTATATAAAGCAGCCATTCAATCCTGTTTGGGTGAGATTAGTTAGAGGCTGACTGATTGAGTAATTGTACCTGGTGTGGTTAGTGGTTTTCAGTCCCATCAGAATCTCATGTTAGTGTTGTTGTTGTGTTTTTTGCTGCTGCTGGTGTGCATGTATTGTGACAGAAGTAAAGAAAAACCTCCATATTATCTAAGAATATGGGTATTTCCCCTGTAAACCTGCCAGGTAAACAGAGAACATTTTGATTCAATACAGCTGGGTTTTGTTTTTTCCTCTTTCCCAGCGGGAAAGGTATCTTTTATTGGTTTTATCACAATGGCAAGCACTTAGCGGAGCTTTTAGCTTTGTCCTCCTTGACCATTATCTTGTGCCATTGTGATGCCCCTAAAGCAGACCTCAACATCGATTAGACCTGTAATATGAGGAAACCAGCAAACAAATTCCTGCAAATTGTGGAGCATGTTCACCGCCTATTTAGCTGTCAAGCAAGGATGAAGCATTCTTATTGATATAATTGTGAGGAAATGGGACACCACTTTCTCAAACTATTCTAGTGTACAGTTATGCTCTAAACGAAGGGCTTGTCGGATGGTCAAACAACACTTAATCAATTTGACCAATTAATAAATAATTGTCCATGAACTTTTCCATCATACTGTTACACTTTAGTTTGGTATGATGGTAAAACGGGTATTAGATTGCATTCTATATTGAAAATATCTTTAAAAACCCTGCAGAAAACCCTGTTTGTACTTCTCTGTCAAGTTTCTTTTTTGTTCCCTCTTTATTTGTGTCAAGTACATAGACATTTCACCCCCCCGCCTTCAAGTGTGGCCTTTCAGAACAAGTGTAAACACCTTTCTTCCGACGTGGTTGCTGCATTACACGTTGTCTGGACTTTTCTTGTTGAGCAAACTACCCACTTTGACCACCAAGTCGTACCCACTGTGAAAGGTTCTGTACAACTTGATTCTGATTATAAAAGAAAGTATCGCTTATTGCCTTTTCTCTCCACATTTCCTGTTAAGATGCTGGATTTTTTCCAACACAAAAAAAAACCTATTATGCTTGCACTTTCTTCACTGCGAACTGAATCAACCTCCCTCTGCTCGCAACAAGTGTCTTCATCATGCTGCAGCCAATATAACAATCTTTTGGGTCATCTCACCTTTAATGCTTTCATCATCATAACAATCACACTCGTGTACAACAGGTTCCTTTTTTTTCTTAATTTCGTAATAATGATGAGACTCAAGGAAAAGTGTCAGGCTAGCTGTCTGTGTGTTTGCATCAGAGAGGTCATTTAAAGGACATTGTCGTAGATATATAGTTCCCTGTAGTCTCCCTCTGACTCTCTGTCTGTCCTTTAGCTAGATGGCTCCCTATGGTCTCGGACCATCATGCTAAGCCGCAGGCCCTCTTCGTCCTCTCCTTCTCTCTATCACTGTCCCCCTTTCCTCTTAACCCCCCCACCCCCTGCCTGCCCCCTCCTCATTTCCCCTCCTGTTATGTTGTCCCATCTTTTCCCCAACGCTTTCGTGTCCTTGAAGAGGAAATGGCTGTCCCCCTGTCCGTCTCTATAAACGTCTGTCTGTCTATCTATCTGTTATTCCGTTGTATTCATATGATCGCCCCCCACTCCTATGTCTCACTTGCTCTCCCATTCTTTTCGTCTTATTTCCCTCTCTTTCTCCTTGGTGACTCTCTGTCCACATTTTCGCTGCCTGTCAGAGATGAATATTGGGTTGAAGGCTGCTTGGTCCTGGAGCTCCGCTAGATTTGTTCATTTCCAACCTCCCCATGTGCCGATGAGTATAGCCAAAGAATCCCCTAGCAGCTCCCTGTTGGCAGTTCAGCCTGGGTGTTAAGATGACTGGGCCTTAGAAAACACTTATGGTGGGGGGGGGGGGGGGGGGGGGGATGAGGGTGGCAAGCTTACATTTTTTCGCGGTTTTTTCAACATATCTAATCATTTTTACTTGGAAGAACTTAATTCATAGAGTGCATACATTAGAATTTAATATTTATTACAGACTAGTCATCACCATGAAACACATTATAACCTAAGACAATTTTATTTTATATTTGCTGCTCTGAATTACTTCGCAAACCGTTGTTTTTGAAAAGTGCCATCTATAAGAGTGAAGTTATACTTGTTGTTTGTATTATTACTATTCTCCTCCTCACTCTCATTTTCCTCAGTAGTCTTCTGTCTCTCTGTTGCTTCTCTCTAGCTTTACCAACAGTAATGTCCCCTGACAACACAAGGTCATGTTCAAGTGCTCTGTGTTCTGGGGAGGGGAAGGGGGGGGCGCCATAGGACACACACCAAGTTTATCACAGACACGTAGTGAGAGAGGAGAGGAGATCACGGTCCTGCAGCGTGCACCACATGCCAACTTTATTACATACACTACACACACACACACAACACACAATACACACACGCTCATAATGAACATAAAACACTTTCAAACACACATAAACTTTTATTGGAACAGCCTCACATCTTCATATATTTTCATCCTCTTAGGCTCCCATGTGTTGCTTTTTGCGGGAATACGGTCCCTTGGATAAATTACTGTTGCCTACAATGTCCCTAGTAATGTGTAACACAATTTTCTTGTTGCATGTGTTTAGGATCCCAGCAGAGAGGAGGCCTTGCTGCAACAGCTGAGAGAGAGAGACGAACTGATTCTTAGACTCATGAGTGAACTGGTAAGCTCCAATACACTTGCATTTGTTCTTGATGTCTGGCTCTCCTCTTTGCATAATTTTGGATTATTTTCAAATGAGCAGGTTTAAACATTTCAGGACAATCAAATTCCTCCTCAAACTCCTAAAATGATAATGAGTTTAATGGTATCCGGATGTGCAGTTACGGGACATACAAACAAATCCATTGATTCGCAATACACTGCAAAGTCTTTGTTACTAATGAGAGAAGCAGCGTAGACAGTTCCAGATGGAATAAAAGGAAAGTTTGCACATCTAATTTCTTTTTTTTTTCTTCTCTTGGTCACGGTTTTTCGAAAAACTCTCTAAGATAAAATATTAAAATAGCTTGAATGTTTTTTTTAATTATTTGTTTTGTGGCTATAAATGAAAGACTACTTGCCTGTGAAGCACTTTTTTGTCATTCCTTTTCAAGCTTGAAGAAATAAAAAAAAACAAAGTTTTAACTTTTGTTAATTAATTTGCAAAATGACAAAACAGTTTTCTTTTCGTCTTGTGACGTTTTTACATATGAGACTGCAAACAATACGGCAGTGGGCAGAGTGACATTTCAGACTGACCACAGAGAGAGAGAGATAGAAAATCTATGTGAGAATAGATTTAACGTTGACTTTGAAGTCACCCTGTCAATATCACATGGCATGGCACCAGAAGGACCATCTTTTCCATCGTTCTTAATGTGCACTGCTTGTTCCCGCCTGTTATCAGTAATATCAGAATTATTGAGACTCCAGTCCAGTTTAGACAGAAAAGTAATGTTTTTTACAAATTTGAAGACGGAAAGGATGGAAAGCATGTACCGGTAGTCATTTCTATGTTCTTTTATTTGGGAGAGCTGAATTCTACTTACGAAATACAGAGACTTAAATGCAAAATATATTTTGGTGTCTGTGTGATTATTTCAACTACCTTTTCGGAAGCTAGATTTTTGGATCATCTTAAAAAAATGCTCCGCACAACAATTTCCACAGTTTTTTTTAATCTACATGTCTGTAATTTGTCACCTGTTTCCATCAAAGCAATGTAATGTAGACATTATGCAAGAGATGGTGTGCCAGCGTTATGGCACTATTGTGTGAGAAACCAGTCCAACCCACCGACTTGAGTCTCATTTGGCATCTGTTGGTCTGAACACTCTCTGGCACTCACTCCTCTCATTTTTCTCACTCTGCCCTTTTTTTTCTCTTTCTCTCGCCTCATTTTGACTGTGATAACACTCTCTCTCCTCTCCCATCAGGGGCACCACTCCTCCTCCTCTCTCTCTCTCTCTCTCTTTCTTTCTTTCTCTCTCTCTCTCTCTCTCTTCTGCTTTCTGTCTGGGCCATATTCTCTCCACTGTGTGCACATAATGTGAAGTTAATACCAAAATTGGGCACATTTGTATTCAGTCCTGAGACATACCTGAGGACATAAATGGCCACAGACAGCTACTACAGTACATGCACGGGTGATGTCTGGTGTTATACCAACTATTCAGACCTGGAGCTTTTCTCTGTTGCACAAAAACCCCTCCAGACAGGAGCTGTACCAAGTTTATTGACACTGTTACACAGTTCATTCAACAATAATTTCTCTTTCAATCGAATGTCTACAGGCATTGTAACAAACTGTACAGTACGCACGCACGCACGCACACACACACACACACACACACACACACACACACACACACACACACACACACACACACACACACACACACACACACACACACACACACACACACACACACACACACACACACACACACACAGTGGCTCCGGTTGATTGATTTGTCTAGAAGCTGTGTGATCTTATATTTTCAGTTGTGATACGGACCTGATTATTGTAGTGTGATTAAAAACGCTATCAACTAAAACCCTAATGTAAAGCCTAAATGTTTCAGTAACTTTTCTATATTCTTTGGCTGGTACCACAAACGATCTTAATATTTCTTTATTAGTCTGATCAGTCTTTGGCACAGGGAGTAAATAACCGTGATTATCAATAAGGTGATATCTTTATACATACAGTTACCACTTTAATTAGCACACCTGTACATTTTAAAGCAATCTTTAGATTTAGTAAAGCAAGAGTCATACATGTATTTTGTACTAAAAATGGGAACAACGTCAATTTATTAAGGACTTTTCCGAGATGCAGATTTGTTGCACTTGTAAGTATTGACATCAGCAGGCAGTAAGAGTTTGAGGAATTTAATCAAAACAAACTATGGAGCTTGTGTTTACTCTGAAACCAGCGCAACTGTGACTCATTGCTTTTTTTAATAGCTTTGAACAGCAATGGAGGTTTACAACACAAAGGAATAATCTATTCCGTATTACGCTTTCAACACACTTTGGTCTACTCAAATCATTGTTGGTTTTGGTCGATTCGTAGGATTTTTTGATACCGTACAATATGCTTATTAAATAAACTTTGTGTCCTACTCCTTTATCCTTCTTTCTGTTTCTTCTTTTTTTCTCTCTCTTTACCCATGTACTTTTTTGTGTATTTTTCTCTCAGACATTCTCCAATGTGCTGACATCACACATGGATTCATCAATCAGTCTTCAGGACATGCAATAGCTTGGGCGTACACGCACGCACGCACGCACGCATACACACGACCATGATGATGATCAGCCTTGAATGTGTGTGCTTGCATGTGTGTGTGTGCTTGTATGAGTGTGTTTGTGTGTGCTTGTATGAGCCACCAGCTGGATTTGATTTCCAGACATATACCGCTCGTGGGTTTTTACGAGCAAAAGTCTGCATGCGTCTATTTCACTGTGTGTTGATGAATTGTCTAATACTAGCCTATATCCTTGGTGCAGCCACAGCCTAACCTCATTTTTATCTCCACCATCCGCCCTTGGAACAAAGGTCATTCTGATGTTGCTTCAAATTGATAAAGTTGTGCCTTGGTGGGGCCATGCTGTGCCTATGAACATTTGCGAAGGGTGCATATTAGCCTCTGTGTGTGTATGTATCTGAAAGGGATACCTCGCTGTTGCCGCAGCCAAAGTTAAAGTGCAGCATTTTGAGGGAAAGGGCGGCTTATAGTCCATGTCCTCCTCACTCTACCTCTGCCTGTAAATCTGCCAGTGAAAACCTATTAATTATCTCATAGGAGGACCTGCTAGCTGGCTGGCCATCACTAGCTGTCACTTTTTATGAGTTTTCTCTTCTCTCTCTGCTGCTACATTTTGTCCAAAGCGCCACACTCCAACTGCAATGTTTAGCTGCGTGAAGCCTCCCCTTGCTGTTCACGTAGGCATGGGCATGACTAATGAAAACAGACTTTTAACTCAATCCGTCAGCTCACTCCTGCTGGATCGGAATCAGGAGCTTGTATATTTGGGGTTTTGGAGCTATCATAAAATAACATCCTGTCATTCTACTTACCATTAACCCTTACACCCTGTCCTAATTTGGTTGATTAATTTTAATCAAGGTTAATTAATTTCCTCAATATTTCATAGCTACTGCAACTTCCAACCCCGTTCTGTTTCCCCTTCCCGTGAGCGGTGTGGGCCGAGCATGTCACAATGATTAGTGACATCGTCATAAAATTGCTCCCGGTGGAAATAGTGCTGGGTTCTTCGTATTCAGAGGACTTGTGACCCGCCTTCTCAAAATAATCCTATAGAGGTAACACGCAGTAGCTCAGCAAGTTCCTGCTGTATTTTGAAGGACAGGGCCAACATTTTTCTCTCTACACCTCGGTCTGTAAATCTGCCAGAGAAAAGCTATTCATCATCTCCTGGAAGGACCTTTCTAGCAGGCCGGCCAGCACTAGCTGTCACCTTTTATGAATTCTACTCTACTAGTGCACCTTGAGGAAGGGTCCCTGCTTCAATGTGGGGCTGCAGAAAAGTTCTTCTGGAAATTCAGCTTAGTTTTATGACCTCTTGGGTTGGGGTTCGTTGCTGTTTTAGTGTAACAGTTTATTTATTTATCTTTGTCTTTTGATCGCTTAGCTAGCATGGAAGCCAACTGTACTAAGCGTTGTGAGTGGAGGCTAGGAGTCTGCTGTGAGAGCATTTATCCGTATTTGATGTTGTCTTTTTCTTTGCTTTGTATGATGAAGGAGAGTGCCAAAGCTGCCCTGAAGATGAAGGACTGCCAAATGACCGACCGCACAACACAGACAGAACACATGGGGCCAGAGGTGAGATACACAAAGACCATACACACACACACACACACACACACACACACACACACACACACACACACACACACACACACACACTAACAAGGCTCTGACCACTCCATTTCTAGCATTGAAAATGTGCTTTTTAATAAACTGGTGCTCGATTTTGACAAAAGTCTTTATTCCAAACCCCTTCCCTATCTATTCTTCTCCTTTAACTGTGCTGTCCTATCTGTGGCAATGCATTTTGTGCTGTGCCACAGCCGCCATCCCTCCACCTTTCCTCCTTTTCTTCCCCACCTTTTTGAGAGCATCCTTTCAAGTTGAGCTAAAGCTCTAACCCATCTCACTCTTTCTATGGATGCTGTACTGCAGTGACATTCATATTATAGTCCACTACCTGCTCCTCCCCTCCTTCAACCAATTCCCACAGAGCAGAGAGAGCGTGCTGCTCTGCTTCCTACGTGCTTACCTGCCTAACGCCCTCAGCTGACATGGCCTCTTTGGCTTCACTCTGGGCTGACAGTATGGGAACGCAGCAGACTTAATGGATGACTGTCTAAAAATGGCTGCCTGTAACAGAAACAGGAGAAGCGTTTTGGTTCTGTTTATTTAGTTTGCTTTTCTTTCTTTCTTTCTACCTCTACTTTTTGGTGTTTTTCAACCGTCCACGGGTCGGATTCGAACCGGGGTCTGCTAAGATGTGGACTGAGGGGGACTCTAGGGGGACTGTAATCCTCTGGCGTATAAAGTTGGCAACAAACATTGTTAAAGGTGGATGCTGTGTCATTGTGTGAGTGATTGTGTGCACAGTATCTGCACTAGCACCTACGTTTTTCACATACACACACAAACACTACAGATTATCTTTGACTTTACTCATTGTTTTTCTTGATTGACGAAACATGATTTTGAGTGTTGCAGAACACCACATAACCTTTCTACTACTGTGAATCTAACTTCATGAATTGGTCATTTGCTTTATAACACTAACATTCTTAATATGAGAATCCTGATATCATAATAAGCGCTGATATCCATCTGTTATTAATAACGGTATGACAAGCACTGGTTCTGCAAAACTATTGTAAAAAATTATAAATTGTTTGTCCTTATATGATGAGGTTTGATGAGTCTAAAAGCTCACAGCCTCTATCTAATTTTGGAGACACATATATGGTGTAAGCCGTTCTGAGATGCTGGAGCCAGCTACAACGCACAGCCAGCTGTGGCCAACAAACAAAACTGTTTGGCTACTCAATTAAACACAAAAATTCTAATTATACACAAATCATGGAGCTATTACTGGTTGCATTCCCTTATCAGTGGATGTGTGTGTCTGTTACAATCATTGCCAATGACATTGACACTTTTTATTGCCTTAAAAATAGGGCTCTCTTAACTTAAATGTACTGGCACAGCAGTTTCACAATGAAGTAGAGAGTACCTGGGGTAAGATTTCAACTGTAACTATAAAATGACCTAACCCAGTTAAATGGTACGATTCTGATCTTCCACATTACATTGCTTATTGTGGCCACAGGTACTGTCTCTAAAAGTGTCAAGCTAGTTAAGAAACTTATGTTAATATCAGTTATAATACGAATAAGAAAATAAGTTTTGTTCAAGAATAGGAAGACGTGTCTGTTGTTTGAAAAATTTTAAGTATCTTAAAAATTGCCCTGATCTCAGTGCACTTTGCACAGTGCACTCTTGAGCAGGGCTACATAGGTGGACTGTTGATGGCATAAGATCTAGTGAATCATGATTGCAGTGCCGTGCCAAATAGCTATTGACACTGCCCTATTACATACCTGTCATTACATACTCTCCACTGTGTGCCTTCCATTGCCATGAGTGACTAATGCATTGCTCTTAATTCTGGCAGAAATGGCCTCTTGTAATTGTATGTATGTTTGCACAAGAGACTAAAGAGAGCAAAAGTGTGTGTTTGTGTGTTTGTGTGTGTGTGTGTGTGTGTTTGTTTTGTGAAGCAGCCATTAGTCCTGGCCTTGGACAGAAGAGTCAATAACTGCTGTTGAAAGTGTTGTACTAACTTCAGTCAAATGTGTTGCATTTATGCCTCAGACATTATAATTCCCTTAATATTGTTGTTGATGGGTTGTGTTGTGTGTTTTTTGACTTTATTACTTAAGTTTAGTACATTACTGACGGAGGATGCAGTTAGTTTGAACTTCTTTGTTTGTCTGTTTTTGTACTTTCTGGAGCCCAGGGAATATGTACTGTGGTATTGAGAGGTTACTGCTGTAGAGAAAAATGTCGAGACCCCTCAGTTTTTGTAATTACGTTTCTGATAAATCTCAATTAATTTAATTGAAACTTATTTTAACCTTGATATGCCTCTCCAGAGGGTTAGTGTGAAAGACTCTGCATAATCATTTGAATTCAAGTAAAGCCCTTTGTGTATAATCTACTCTGCAGTCACACTATGCAGTCTGCATTAATAGCATACCAGATACACAGTATTGGTCCGTCAAAAAATGAGAAGGGTAATACTCAATCATCTTTAACATCTCGTCAGCACCACGTAACCTGATTGTCCTAATACACCACATCCAACTTTAGGAATTTTGGCCAGTTCTCAACCGTATGGCATTTCTATCTATTATAAGACCAGTACCTAGCTATAGAGTCCTCCATATGCTCAGGCCCCTTGAGTAGGTGGGCTTTTAATTAGAGAAGCAGCTGGCTGCCCGCTAGCAAGCTATGCTAACAGCACAGGTGACTTAACTCAGCAGTAGCTACAGCCTGTGCGGCCTGATTTTAGCCTCCCCCTCCCCTCCCATGTTTGCATGCCTTTTTGTATGAAAGAGAGGGAGAAAGAGAGACAGAATGGGAATGCTGTGACATGGAGCAGGCCTATATAGGTTAGCTACCCCAGTGCATCGAGGACAGACGGCAAGCAGCAGAAAGTGTGTCTACAAGTGGGGCAGCTATTTCTACTGCGTCTGCCACATCATGAGGTCGACCATCTCACTCATCTTTTCTCCCTCTGCCTCACTCTCCTTCTTTTCGTCACCCTGAATCTCCTCACTTTGTTTTTCTTGTCCTTCTCTTATACTTGTTACTGTTCGCTGATACTTTAAGTGCAGAAGTTCGCTCTATGGGAAGAAGTGCATGAAAAAGTTAGCTTTTTTGCCTGGTGCCTGGTTTGCCTCTCCTCTCCTCTCCTCTCCTCTCCTCTCCTCTCCTCTCCTCTCCTCTCCTCTCCTCTCCTCTCCTCTCCTCTCCTCTCCTCTCCTCTCCCTGGTTTCCAGGGATCGAGGAGTCCATCAGAGTTTGTGCTGTCCTGGTTTCCCCACTTTCGGACACTCTATCTAACAGAAATCCAACTTTAAGCCAACTTGCTTCTAAGTTCCTCTCTCATTCTACTTTAAAGGAGCTACCTCATGTCATGACCTGCTGAGTTCTTGAAGGGTCTAGAAACAAGTTAATTTGACTGTTTTTCATATAACAGGAGCCATTACTTTCCATTCCTATTACAGTCTTTTATTTTCTTGCTTTCTGCATAATGAGTTTAATATGTAGTGTGTTATGAACAATGGGCTTATCGGTCCAGTCCCTCAGCTGTAAATATGGCCAAACCTGATTTAAATTTTTGGTTTTAATGAAGATGCAGCATATAATGAGTGAGAATGAAAAAAAGAAAAAACTGTCCCCTATGCAAGACTGAACTGCACCCCCTTTAAAAGTTACATTTTCAAATGTTAATGAAGACACAGTATCTTGCCAACCCTCTGTTGCCCTAGGACTTGGTAGTACTGAATTTTACAGTCGACAGTCTATTGAAGGAGTCGAACACACAATTCACCAAATCCCTATTTTTCAATTCTGCACTTAAAGATTTCTCCTGTAGAGATGGCAGGAAAGGTGAAAGGGAAAGTGAGAATGAGTCAGACAGAAAGGAGAAAGAAAAGGGAGATTAGGGAGTAAAAGGCAAGAAGCTATTTTACGTCCCACAGAGACTCTTAAGAGCTGGAGGTATGGTGGCTGTTTGAACGTTTTTCAGAGGGGATTGAATCGATTGGGATTGCTTTCTTTCAGACAGCTAATTTCAAGGGCATTCTTAGAGGGAACATTTTACGGTGGGATTCAAAAGCTCTTGTTGGGTAGCTTACTTTTCTCGCTCCGTCTTACTCACTCTGGAGTTTTATTCTATTCTCAATAGATTTGAGCAACTTTACCTTTTTTTGCCACCAAATCTTTCTCTCCATTTCCCCTGGCTTCACCTCCTCTCTCCTTAGCAGCTTCTCGAAAGTCGCAGTGAGCTGTCACTGTTGGTGAGCTATCACATTTGAACGGGGAAACATCAAGGCAGATCAAGCAGATTTCCCCTCTCTGTTCTTTTATGTGCTGAGGAATCATCTCTTTGGGATAGATTTCATATTTTTGTACTTTTTCTTCATCATTCCTGACAACTTTGCTCTATTGCTTAAAATCTCACAAGCCTTTATTAAGAAAATATTAAGGTTAATAAGTTAATAAATAAGGATATTTTGCTGATGGGGCAATAGATTGTACATAAAAACAGCTATATGACAATTGTTTGACATATTTAGATGCTGCCACTATTTGTAAAAAACACAATGAATTTAAAAATTATTCAATGTAGATGAAAAATATTTTCTCTGGGATGCAAAGCCTCATTAATTCAATTGGTACATAGAGTATAACCAACGCTTAAAGCAGTTAACATCTATAGCCGGCCCCGGGGGATAGGAAGTATGGATAATAATCAGATATGTGTCTTTGTGACCCTACAAAAAGCAACATTTTTAGATGGAAATCTCAGACCTGAGGACATGTTCAATGGATCCCTGTGGGGGACAATCTTTCAATTAGAAAAATAAAAGGAAAAGGAACACCGCCACATACAGGCTTCCCTACAGTGTAAATGTATGTGATTGACAGCTGTTAATTTTACATCTGATAAAACTAGCTTTGGACTTGAGATGTTCAGACAGTTTTTCCTGTGCTTGAATATTGTTTTAATTTTTAGATCTTGATGAGATGTGTCCTTAATTGGCCTGTAGACCTTTCCTGTTCTTCCTCCTTCAGATCTCTAAGTTGTAGAAGATATAAACAGCAATTGAACATCTATTTGATCACAAAGCTGCTGTTCTGTGATACATGATCTTTGGTCATTACGAGTTTTATTTTCAGGATTTAACAGTGGATAAACTCTCTAATGCAAATGAGAGAGCAGTTAATCTGAGTTTAGCCCTGGTACATCTTCATTAAGTCTCCTTAACAGTACACCCGCTTATGAGAGATTTCCCATTTCAGTCGCAGCAATGTCACATTGCCAGCCCTTTAACACCTTTTAAGCTATGTGAATAAGATTGTCCCTAACACTTGTACAAACTAAAGCGGAACATCAATCGATGCTTTTTCTTTGCCTTTGTTCCAAGGTCTTTTTTTTTGTTGGTCCAGGCTTATTGATCCAGTGGTTCAGGGCCACAAACAAAGCTTTGGTCTGAGCTTGTCTATACTTATGTACACCTGTAATTGCTGTAGATGGTGGTCACTCCGGTGGCCATTTTCTTAGGACTAGGGGGAAATCCTGAATCAATATGTTATCTGAGGACATAGATTATATTAACCCATTACGTCATCAGTGCTATCCGCATCCGTGCCAATTGAAATAGAAAGGATGGAGGGGTCCAGTGCTGATTGTGACTATGTAGGTCTCCCAACTCCTATTCCTGTAAACTAGATCATTTTGTGCAGCCGACTGAGTAATGGTGCTGCTAAGGATAGA
Source organism: Hyperoplus immaculatus (assembly GCA_949357725.1). Lineage (NCBI taxonomy): Eukaryota > Metazoa > Chordata > Actinopteri > Uranoscopiformes > Ammodytidae > Hyperoplus > Hyperoplus immaculatus. Next base: position 22,700,886 of record OX442351.1, read on the forward strand.
AATAAAGAAAGGAAGATGGAGAAAAAGAGGAGGAGATGGGGGGTTGAGCACAAGAGAAGCAGGGTTTTTTTTGCCCTACTTAGAGTTTTTATCCATCTGACTTTTTGCATGTCTGTCAGTCTTCTTGTTCTTCCCTTTCTTTTTCCTTTTTCTTTTCAATTGTTTTTCCTTTGGTTTTCCCTGCACATATGCATCAATGTTCTTTGCTCTGACCTCTCTCTTTATCTTGATATTACTCCTCCTCTTTCTGTTCCCTGTCATCGCGTTTGCTGTTTGGACTGCATTTACTTCTGCGCAAATGTTGTTTTCCCATTACTATCTTTCTCCTCATCCCCCTTCCATCATCTTTCTTTTCCACATGTTTCTCATCTATTCATTGAGATGCTTTTGCTCTGCCTTGCTACGTTCTCATCTTTATGGTTGGCCTTTCACCTGTACACCTTTCTGTTCACATATCCTCCCTCCCTTTTCTCCCTCCTCATCTCCTTTATTACCGTTACTCTTTCACCCTACCTGGCCCTGCCCTCTCACTGCGCATCTTATTCTCTTTTTTTAACCCTCTCGTCTTGTTACACTCACTTTTCATGTTAATGTGAGAGCGGTTGGTTCTGTACCTTCACTTGCTCTTCATCATAGAAATGAGTGAACATACTTAGTATGATTTGAAGGCGGATACATCTCATGACAGTATGTACAGTATTATAATAGCAAAAATGACTAAAATTAAGTCAATCAGAGTACTGACACTAACAAGGCCAGGTATTTTATTGTTAAATGATTCAAATGCAAATACAGCAAACACAAACAACTTTGCTTTTAGTCACACACCCATGTATTAATTAATTAATTAACACTATTGTTATAATAACTAAACACTATATGTACAGCAAAAATGAACGAATAATTTTTTATGTCACAGATCTATATTGGAGATGGTATGGGAGACCTGATTAGCTGATCAATTAACTGCTAGAAGCAGTCAAATCAATGACACAACAGTTTGTATCTGCATTACACATGAACGATAATGATTATCACATGATTTGGGTAAATTGACTGAGGTTTTCTAGGAATATTTGCATGCATCCATGGCTCTTATTCATGAGAGTTTGGCCCCGATAAGAAAATGTCCTGATGATTTAATTTTGTGCTGATGGACTCTTTCCTTTTGAGTCTGATTGTTTCCTGTGTGTGTCTATTATGTGTGTGTGTTCCTGTCAGTTACTGACAGCAAAAATGCTATGCCCTCCGTGTTGTTGGAGGTGTTGACTTAGCTGTGTCGTGTGCTTATGCCCTCCTCTCCTGTTCTTTTTCTGATATTTAAAGCGGCTACGAGTAACATTTAAATATCTTTTAAACAGCCTCATGTTTCCTCTGATAATCATAAATTACCTTTAACAGCAAACGAGACCATCAGTGCAAAGAAAGACGTTTTTAAATAGTTTTTATTACTGCTTTTGGTCTGGTCGCACACCCAGTCCGATTTTCGGTTCGCTCGTGCAGGCTCTATGGTCACATATCCGTATTGGTCGCAGATTTCAGTTTGGCGCAGCAACGTGAATTGAGAAGCCTATCCCTCCAGGTGAGGGAAGGGGAGCGGGAACCTTGTTTGATACAGTTATTTGTCGTCATAATGACTGATAACGGGGCTGAACCATCAAAGAAAAAAAAAGAAAATGCAATGAAGAAAAGCTAAAAGGGAGAGTGATATAGGCTAGGGGGGACGAGGGCGTTGCCAAGCAACGTGTATACAATTTCACGAGAGCGAAACTAGACTGCAGTGTTTACTCCTAAATGAATGAGCGGTTGGTACTAACACAAAGTTTGCTTTGCTTCACCATCATCAGATGACCATTATTCATCTGAAATAGTCATTATTTACAACAACAACACAAACACATTACCTCATCGTGATCCATACTAACTGCCGTCTCTCGTTCATTCGCTTTCTGTAAGGAGTCGGACACACGTCTTTCAGCTCTGTGAGAGAGAGTAGTTAGGTGACACTGCTGTATCAACTCATTGCAATCAGGTGCGTGTGGCAGTGACTGGCATTAGTTCATGCAGTGTCAAAACCACTCTCACGGAGCCGAAAAGAGTCCTCACACTTTCAACACACAGACATGCACTATATTGCTCCCTTCTCAGTTCACACTCACGCGCCTGGCACGAGCTAGAAAACAGCTTTGCGACAGCGGGCGTCGTAAAAATACTACCGCTTTTGTCCAAAGGGGACGCCAACGTGCCATGTTACTCGTAGTGGCTTTAAGTCCTAAGAAGCAGAGTTCACTTTAAGTTCAAACATAGGTGCCAGGTAGTCTCATTGGGGGACTGGTTAGGTTTAGATTGTAAAGGGGGTTTCATTGTCAAAGGTGGTAGGGTCCCGGTTCCGTTACCCTACAGGAGGCGATGGCGTCCTTATCCTTCCTGTTTGTTTTGTAAAGGGTCCAATCTGCCATTGCCTCCTGATTTTTTTTTACCCTTTACATGGATATCTATCCATCTATCCATCTATATATATATATATGGTGTATATAAAAATAGAGATGGAAGTATGGATGGATAGATGGGGAAAATGTGTTCAGGGGAATAGGGAATTTTATTGTAGTTTTATGTGCCCATCAACTTTTACTGTTCAAGACCTCTTTCCATCTGTCTGCTACGATTTGAGCTGTGTGCGTGCTTTTTAAAAAAAAAAAAACGTAATGTTATAATGTATGTGATAACAAATCAGTGTGGACGCCATTAAATTGTTTCTGTGGCTCAGCAGTTGTCGTAATGTATACTGGATGCTTGGACATCATTTTAATAGTTAAACAAATTAGGAGTGGGTCTAAACTGACACACTTTTTTATACCCCTTATTCTTTACAAAGTACATTGTAATAAATGTTAACACCATTACCTACTTTGTCATTGCATATTGCGGCTTTTCTGAAGAGAAAATGCAATGGCATTTTTCCAAACCAAAGTGTTAAAACTGATAGGTGTTTTTACTGGAGGATATGTGCTCAACAGGAGCATACAGCTATATTCCCTTCATAGTCCTATGTTCCCCAGTTTAATGCTATGTTAACATACATTACTTTAATTTTCTAAATGTTTTATGTTGTCAGGGACTCATTTCCCCAGGGCCCTAAGTTCCTTGAATATGCCTACAAATATCTAACTTGTGTCTCACATAAAAGTGACTGGACTGTTAAAAATGGTGAGCAGGGCCAAATTTCACCAAGCAGTCAAGGAAGAACTAATGAGAGGAACCACAGTCCCCATACTGCATATTTTCAATGTACAGTATATGTTAAAGGGATGGTTCAGTATTACTGAAGTGGGATTCTATGAGGTGCTTATACACAGTTAGACATTATTGAGATGGCGGTCAGCCAAGTGTATGGTTACAGACAGGGCCAGCAGAAAAAAGTTTTTTTCTCCCCCCACATACAGTATCTCACAAAAGTGAGTACACCCCTCACATTTCTTCAAATATTTCATTATATCTTTCCATGGGACAACACTGAAGAAATGACACTTTGATATAATGTAAAGTAGTCAGTGTACAGCTTGTATTATAGTGTAAATTTACTGTCGCCTCAAAATAACTCAACACACAGCCATTAATGTCTAAACTGAAGGCAACAAAAGTGAGTACACCCCTAAGAAAAAATTTCCAAATTGGGCCCAAAGTGTCAATATTTTGTGTGGCCACCATTATTTTCCAGCACTACCTTAACCCTCTTGGGCATGGAGTTCACCAGAGCTTCACAGGTTCCCACTGGAATCCTCTTCCACTCATTCATGACAACATCACGGAGCTGGTCGATATTAGAGACCTTGCGCTCCTCCATCTCCCGTTTTAAGAAGCCCCAAAGATGCTCAATAGGGTTTAGGTCTGGGGACATGCTTGGCCAGTCCATCACCTTTACCCTCAGCTTCTTTAGCAAGCCACTGGTCATCTTGGAGGTGTGTTTGGGGTCGTTATCATGTTGCAATACTGCCCTGCAGCCCAGTTTAAGAAGGTTGAGTGCACGTTTTCAGCGTCATACCAAGAGGTTGGCTTTGGAAAATTGACGTATGAGTGCTGCCAGCATTGCTGCAGGGCTTGAAGGGGTGGGGGGTCAACCTGTCAGTGCTCAGACCATACGCCGCACTCTGCATCATACTGGTCTGCATGGCTGTCGTCCGAGAAGGAAGCCTATTCTAAAGATGATGCAAAATAAAGCCCACAAACAGTTTGCTGAAGACAAGCAGACTACGGACATGGATGACTGCAACCATGTCCTGTGGTCTGATGAGACCAAGACACATTTATTTGGTTCAGATAGTGTTAAGAGTGTGTGGTAGCAAACAGGTGAGGAGTACAAAGACAAGTGTGTATTGCCTATAGTCAAGCATGGTGGTTGGAGTGTCATGGTCTGGGGCTGCATAAGTGCTGCCAGCACTGGGGATCTACAGTTCATTGAATACCAACATGTACTGTGCCATACTGAAGCAGAACATGATCCCCTCCCTTCGTAAACTGGGCCGCAGGGCAGTATTGCAGCATGATAACGACCCCAAACACACCTCCTAACGACCACTGGCTTGCTAAAGAAGCTGAGGGTAAAGGTTATGGACTGGCCAAGCATGTCCCCAAACCTAAACCCTATTGAGCATCTTTGGGGCTTCTTAAAACAGGAGATGGAGGAGCGCAAGGTCTCCAGTATCCACCAGCTCCGTGATGTTGTCATGAATGAGGGGAAGAGGATTCCAGTGGCAACCTGTGAAGCTCTGGTGAACTCCATGCCCATGGGGGTTAAGGTAGTGCTGGAAAATAATGGTGGCCACACAAAATATTGACACTTTGGGCCCAATTTGGACATTTTAACTCAGGGGTGTACTCACTTTTGTAACCGGCAGTTTAGACATTAATGTCTGTGTGTCGAGTTATTTTGAGGGGACAGTAAATTTACACTGTTATATAAGCTGTACACACGCTACTTTACGTTGTATCAAAGTGTCATTTATTCAGTGTTGTCCCATGAAAAGATATAATGAAATATTTGAAGAAATGTGAGGGGTGTACTCACTTTTGTGAGATACTGTACATATATAGATGCTTACCTAAAAAATAGATATCTATACAATTAGAAGCTTAATGAAGGAGTTTTTAACTGCTAGTTTTCCGCCAGACAGCCATTTATTTTCACACGTTTTTCAAATGAAAACACTGCTTTCTGCTGGTCCTGTCTGCAACAGTACAATGCTGACTTTTGTTACAAAGGGATGACCCTGTGCTTTACTACTTCTTGGCTGCGTTGCCTCCTACATCGTTGCACCCATCCAAGAATTATTCCAAACACTATATTGACCAGATTCATCAACTCCTGGCAAGAAGGTGAAAATGCATATTTAAAAAAAATTGTGAAATATTTTTTTTGACTAAAGTTTTATAAATATTCGTCATTTACTTTCTTCTGATAAAGCTATACGTTTATCACACTTGTACTATATTACTATATATCATAACATTAAACTTGGTAATAATTTAAAATAAATAAAAATAAAAGGAAACTTTTTTTTTTAAATCAGCTTTAATTATAACTTACACTGCAATACGGCCTTTGTGGTCAAAAGTATTGTTAAGGCAAGGTTACATAACAACAATTACCATAAAACGATTAAATAATCCTTGTGCTTTAATAACCCCTTTAAAGGTAAGCTCCTGAGTGACCCTTCATGTTGATGCTTAAGGACAAATATAACTGCTAGCTCATTAATATGCGGTCGGAAAGATGCAAAAAAACATATTAGGCCACTCAAAGTAAATTAGCATGACATGTAACAAATTATCATTTAAATACAAGTATAGAGACCACATGTTTTGTCTCTGGTATCTTGAAAGAGGACACTGTGTTTACAAATCACATCGCTTCCTTCGGTTTGTTTCACAGTTTGAGAATTAGATATGATTAGTAACAGGAATAGAGCAATGCCATTTGGGATTGAATAATTACCATGGATAACATAGCTGACTATGTTGAGGGGGAAAATACAGTCTTGCATTGTGAATGCAGTGTTTACGCAGTTGCCTTTAACATTGTGTCCTTGTCTCATCGTGGCTTCATTATAACATTTGTAGTTTTGGGCACTCACATAGCTTTGTGGGTACATGAAGGACAACCTTGTGTGGGGAATATGAGGAATGAACCACCAGTATTTATAGACCTTGAAGTCTCTTGCCGTGTCTCCCACTAGCTCAATTTCGTTTCTCCTGCTCATCGAAACTGGTGTCACAGACGCAGGGCATCTCACACAGTTTGCCAGTATGACACAAAGGAGCCACAATAATCCTCATTTGGCGTGTGTAGTCACTGCACATTAGCAGGTCACCTAACAAGACACTATGGCAGACATGGAGCCGTGAGTGAGTGAATGCTTAACACGGTGACAACGTTTTTACAGGCATCAAAACTAACTTCCTTTCAACTCTCAGGGACACTGCACATATGTTTTCAGTTTCTAAAGATCTGTTTGCACACATAATGACAAATGACTGTCTTCCACTTCCATACATGCACATTAGTTGGCAGGCAGTGTTGGAGGGTTGATTTATGATTGTTTTGAAATATATCCAAGTAAATTATTGCTTTTCCCCTGTGCTCTAACAACAATCCCTCTCTGTCTCCGACCTCCCTTTTAATTTTTATTTTTTTCCCCCACTTGTTGCTCTTTGTGTCAACTGTTTTCAGGGCATCAGAGCGCACGGGAGCGCCACTCTGTCATCAAGGAGACAACTGAGTGAGTGTTCTGATATCACCTGGCTGGACGTGACTGTGTTTTGTAGTCGTCTACCTTTTAATGTGCTGTACTAGACAGGAGAACAGGGGGTCTTGGTACTGGGGCTTGATTAATCTTCCTGGCTCCATATGGATTGATTAAACTCTTCATCTGCCAATTGTTTTACTTCACAAATCAGCTCATGCAGTGCTCATCCCATTTGTTTTTTGAAACACTCTTATGTAGTGACAATTTGATTTCACACACTTGAGTTACATTTTAATTGACTAGTTGAAGTGGATTATACTCCCAAAAAATCAGCTGATAGAAAATGTGTTTACACAAGGTGTTTACAGTTATAAAAACAAAAGACAGTTATATCATGCCCTTGACAAACCCAGGCTGACTTACATTAAAACAGATGGTGTCACAGACTCTGCTACTGGTTATGTGAAGTGAAATGATAGTGTGTTGTGGGGTCAGAGGAGCCACTGGATGCATCAATCATTCCTTGTATGGAGACCCTCTGAGTGTGGAATGCCACCTGCACTGCCCTGTCCTGTAATGTAGACAAGAATGCTGCCCCATCTTGAAATAACCCTACCCAAAGTGACAGTGATCCTAAAGGATCGAAGCACCAAGATCATCTCTTTTCTCATGTAGGTCAATAACATTAACAGAGAGGCTTTCTTTGTTGGTCGATGTAAAAGCTGATGTAATGTTATCTGTGGTTTAAGTCAGGGGAGGGGGTGAGGGGAGAAAATCCCTGTTCAGGCAGAAGTCAGTGGTACAGATAATTTCTCTTTCATTGCAATTCGATGATGCAGACCATTTTTGTTATAAGCCAATGATCTTGACAAATGACATGGTTTCAGAGTAAGGTGAAGTACATCCCTGTCTGCATATTCTCCAAGCTCAGTGGGATTTCAAGTGCTTCAAACGCCAAATCAAGCATTCTAGCTCATATGAAAAGGGACAAAGTATGTATTTTGCGCCATTGTTAGCTTTTATTACACATCCTGTGTTTATAGGATGCTATTTACACTGTCCAGTTCTATAAAAGAGAGTGCCACACGACATCCTAACAACTAATCAAACTGTGGGATTGGCAAATTATAGTACAGTCACCATGGTATTAAAGGTGCACTTAATTTTTCCCTCCTTTTAATGGACATTTTTTCACTAATGGAGAAATTCATCAACTGCCTGCCAACATGAAAATGACCCCCTCGGACATGTCTTTTTACAGAGAGCTCATTATACCAGGCTGAAGAATTAAATACACTAATGTGAAGTTGCAGAGAAAATATTATGTTGCAGGGGAGAACAGAGTTTTCCCAGATTTAGTGTAAGCGCCTCTGATGAGGAAAACTAAACAAAGTTTACTTTTTTCTCATGTCTATTCCCTGCTTCCTGCCTACCTACCTGCACTGTACTGGAGTTGAGCTTGCATGCTAGAGGATTGAGAGCACAAGTGTCTGAATGCAGTGTCCCAGCCCCCCTCTTCATGTTCATGTGTGGACTTTAACCCCGACTGTCATTGCACTATGAGCTGTAACCCCACCTGTCAAAGTACAATATAATCTTTTATTGACCCTGTGTGACCCTTGACCTCATCCAGACAGGCTTTGACCCACCATACAAAACACACTCACACACACATGCACAGAAACAGGCATTCATACATGCACACAAGGGCCAGACTCCACATACACACACTCAATAAGAACACATCTAATGTTAAACATAATTTACAGATATTACAGAAATGAGGCAGTTTTATGTGTTTTGCCGCGTGTTCCTCTCAGGGAAATAACCCCTGTGTTAGAGGTTTAACCATAAGGAGACAGTAAGAGCCATTAGAGCTTTATTTGTTCACTCCATTTGTGCAAGGGCAACTACTCACTGTTCCTTGCCTGTTGTTGTTTTCTCTGTGTGTGTGTGTGTGTGTGTGTGTGTGTGTGTGTGTGTGTGTGTGTGTGCGCGCCTGCGTGTGTGTGTTCTTGTGTGTGATTTTTGCTCATTCATTTTCTCAAGGCATGACAGTAATGCAGCTGCTGTGGAATTATTGGTCACTTCTGGACCTGTTGCAGGCGAAACAACATACAGTAAATGAGCAGAACCTAATTTGTTCAGCAAAGTGAAACCTAGTAGAAATCACACATTTTCTTATGAAGATTTCCCCTCTGAGGGACCAATAAAGGAATACATTATCATAATCTCCATTAGATGTCCAAATAAGTCAGACTGTACATATAGGTCAATGGAAAAGTACCTGGCTAATTGCACCTTTTTAATGTGTGTCTTGGTGGCAGTTTTGTAAATTATACATCAATCAAAGAGATATTAGGGTAAAAGAGGTGTGTGTTTGGGGCCATGTTTGCCTCAATTTGGGCAAACAATAATTGTGATTTTTCTGCCAGAATTTGTGTGTGTGTGTGTCTTTTACCATTCCATCATTGTATTTAGAATTTAGTGGTGGGATTTACAAAATGTTTTCAGAAGCTTTCATTGAAAATATTATGTGTCTTTCTACAGCATATACAAGCTTGAAAGACCATTCAGAAACGTAGAGTGCCGAATCAAGCATTTGTGGCAAGCCGTTCCAAACTTTCGAACTCTACCAAGCAACGTCTGTGCTTGTGTCTGTGGGGTGGTTATGGTGAAACTCTAGGAAGGGGAAGCAGGTGGATAGAGTGCAAGCATGTGTGTGTGGGGGTTTGCAGGCCAGTGGCAGTCACGCCGAGATGAAAGATTCCTTCACCCAGGTGGAGGTTGCATCCCTTCTGGTGTTGTGTGAGGTGCTGCACAATCCTTATTCTGAGCGTGTGTGTGTGTGTTTGTGTGTGTGTGTGTGTATGTGTGGATGTGTCTTCCAGCTAGAGTGTGTGCACTTTTGGCTGTAAAATGTCTTTGATCCTCTGCTTGGGGTACTCATTGTGGTTTCCTTGTTGCCTGCCTCAGATGAGCAGGTGAGAAAGTGCAGGTGTGTGGATGTGTTTTCCAGCTAAAGACAGACATTGTCAAAGTGAAACATCCAACTGGCCCCTGCCATCTGCAGCTGGTGCTTTTCGGAGGAAGCTGAGGCCAAGTCATTCCCAACCACCACACTGCAATGCCTTACAAGAACCTCAGGTGTGTGTATGTGTGTGCATGCGTGGGTGGGTGGGTGGGTGCATGCGTGCGTGAGGCTAGCACTAATGCTGGCTAGTTGCCAGAGCACTTATCTAATGCTGATCTACCACTCTCCTTGCTGTGACTCCTAATTATAGACAGAGGCACTCCAACTGCCACGTATACAAACACAGTCTCAACATGCTCTCCTGTGTACCATTCACACTAATGAGGCGCTCTCCCACAGGAAGTATGCACACTCCTCTGCTGCTTCTTGATAGAGGCCACGAGGACCACCTTCTCTGCCAGCCCTCCCTCTCTTAGTTTCTTACTGGGTGTTATACTCACACACAGAGACCCAATGACATAGGGGGGGACCATCAGTTGGATTTAGGTGGGAATATAAAGAAAAAAGCGTGAGGAAAAAGAGCAACAACAAAAAAAAGGGGATGAAAGAATGCTGCCGTTGGGAGCAAAGGAGATGAGAGAGACCAACTGCCAAGAAGTGAAGAAGCCAACAGATCAAGATCACGATGAGAGAATGGTTGGCAAGGGACTTGAAATGGCTTGTGAGGAGAGCAGAGGAGGAGGAGGAGGAGAGATGGAGAATATTTGTTCTGTTTACTTATTGAGAACCAGGATGCATGATCACAACCCCCTTGCCGTCCCACAGGCTTTCTCCGCCTCCCTCCCTCTCTCTCCTTGTTTCCTTCCTTATCTCTCTCTCTCTCTCCCTCCCTCTCTCTCTCTCTCTCTCTCTCTCTCTCTCTCTCTCTGTTTTTCTTTCATCCTCATCCTCTTATTCCTTCTTGTCATATCACAACACGGCGGAGAGAGCACTCAGTCAGATGTTTAAACCCTTCAGGATTGGGCTCAGGTTGCAATAGTGTGTAACACATCACCTTGCAATATGTTGAATAGATAGTCATGTATAGGGATGCACCTAGCTGTGATTTTAACAATCGATAAATTGTCGATATTTTTTTCAATTAATCAAAGTCATATTTAAAAAAATAATTTTAATTTCCACACCTTTTTATAAGGTGCACAAAAATAGGTATGTTCTGTTGTTTTAATGGACCATAGCTGTCAAAATAATAAATACAAACTTAAATGCCAATCACAAAAGTTTCATCAAGCTTTTTTTCAACATTTCAACATTTTACACTTAAGCCACAAACTAAGTTAAAGTGATCTTGCAATATTGCACACACATCTCACGTCCACAGACGCACACACTCACTCTGTCATTCCCTTTCTTCAAAAACCTTGCAGTGCAATGCAAAAATGTAAGCATGTCTTCATGGCTAAGGCTGGCTGTCAACGAAACTTTGTTTCATTATAGTATTATAATATTTAATGCATTACATTACATCTTTTCTGCTTGTGACCTTTGTTCTAGTAACTTTAGGCTCCCTACGTGTATGAGATATATGTGTCTCCAGTGGTTGGGGGGCCACGAGAATCTCCCTGAATCTCCTGGTGCATTTACTGTACCCCTGGGAGAAAGAGGGGGGCAGACAAGAGCTACCCTCTTTCTACCAAGGCGTGTTGTTGCAGTACGATTTATTGCATCCATGGGGGGTGTAGACCCCCTCCACATCTTTCTGGACATTGTACAAACTGTGAACATCTGCCTTTGGTTAATTTAGGACACACGAACTTGGTGTGTTCGCACACACCATCTTCACTGCATATAATCTCATGTACAACTGTTCAGTTCTTTGTCTCAATCATCTGTGCCACACTTGTGACGTATATTAATTGAGCACCCTTGCTTTTGCTGTTGCAAGTAAAAACTTCACCTGCTTTCAAGAAGCCCTGACTCAGATTCTCTTTATTGAAAACACTTGGGTTGTTTAATAAAATAATTCCTTCCCCTCTTGGAAGCTATGTTGCCTGCTGCAGAGAGCAGCTGCTGTAGTGTGAAGTGCTCCCACAGTTAAAGAAGATTTTGGTCAAACCATTTTCGCCGCCGCTGCCATGTTTGACTTGTTCCATTTACTCTCAAAATATCATCTCTGCTCTATCTCTGCTGCAGTCTACTCAACTCTCTCTGCCTGTGACATAGCATGGTGACGCATTAATTGTGCGATGCAACAAATCAATAATTAAATTAATCGCCAACAGTTTTAATAATCAAATATTATCTATTTGTTGTTGCAGCCCTAAAGAAAATACTTTTTCACAGAAAACTGCATGACTTGTGTTTGTTTTAAGGCTTAAATCTGGGTTTGATCAGATGAAGGCTTCACATTGTAGATAGTCCGAGCATTAAAAATCTACGCTATGCTTAATTAATCTTTTGGGATGACACGTTCAACCCACTCAATCCATAATTAGTGGTCTAATGTGCCTTAAAATGGGCCTTCTCACTGTGTCCTCTAAATAACTTTATCAAGGTAAGAGTGCTTCTGCCTCCCGCCCACGTTCTTCTATATACATAGTGCTGACAGAAGAGAGCAAAGCAAACAGAACAGAACAGAAGGGGCCGTGGTGGCTACTGCTGCGTTGCCTCTCATCCCAGCTAACCCCACCCAGCCCCAGGGGCAGCGCAGAGGGGAGGAGTGGGCTGTCAGCAGAAGGTGTGTGTGTGTGTGTGTGTGTGTGTGTGTGTGTGGGGGGGGGGTGGGTGTGTCTGTGTGTGTGTGTGTTTGCGCACAGATTTGTGTGGGAGTGTCTGATCTGTGCCCCCATGTACGGCTCTGTCCCCCCACGGGCAGGGCAGAGCCTGGCAGGGAGGCGGGCACCTAACTGGGCACAGATGGCAGCAACAGACAGGGGGGACTGTGGACGACACAAACACGTTAATAAATAATTATCTCGAACAATGACACTGGGTGCAACCGGTGTAGGGCAAGAGAGGGGCCAGAAGGTAAGGAGGGAAGAAGGAAGGCTGATTTGAGAAAGGCCAGGAGAAAGAATGAAAGGGAGGGTAAAGGAACAGGATGGGAGGATGGGGGGTGAGGAGGAGAGAAAATGAAATAAAGAAAACTAGGAGAAGAAGTCAAGTCAATGACAAACAAAACTGAGGACGACTAAAAAAACGGCAAGGGGACTGAAAGAAAATAAAATGTGTGATCTGTTGACACCATGCAATAATGTTAGAAATGAACAAAGACTAAGCAGGTGAAACATCCTGAACTGCTGCTTCAAGAGTCCAACGTTCACAGATCTGAAGTCTAGTGATGTTTTCAGTACCAGAATTCAAAAGCTACTGCACAACCTCGAAGGGACCAGTAATCTCTGTCTCTCTCTCTGGTTTTTAACGTGTGGAGCTCTAATACAAGGGTTCAAAGGATTGGGCATAGTTAGCACTGACAACAAATAATAATGGAGAAACCGATGGAGAGGTGTAAGAAAAATTAAAACAATACTCAGCTTAAATGACAACAGTGTGAAGGCGGTAGAGGGATGAAGGATGCAGTGTGTTTGTAAGTGTTTCTTGCCAAGTGTGCCCCCAAGTGCGAAGCACACATGCATCCCTACACAAGTGTTTGTCATGTTTCTGACCTACCTGCTCTTATCAGTAATGAATGGAGTTAAAGGTCCTCTCTTCCTCTTGGCTCCATCTCATCTCCTTCTCCACCTCTCTATCATCCCCTCTGTCAATCCCTTTCTTTTTCCATCACCACCTGTTTATTTTTTCCCTCTGTTTTTTTTCCCTCCATCATTCTCTCACTCTCCCTTCATGCTCCTCCAAGCGCCCTCAGCGCTCAGTACCAAACTCCATATCTGTGGTCACATATTCATTTATTGGAGTAGCGGGTTAACATAATTAGGAGCCCAGAGCTTGACTGTAGCAGACGTCTGAGTGTGTATGTCTGAGTGTGTGTGTGTGTGTGTTTGTGTGTGTGTGTTTGTGTGTGTGTGTTTGTGAGTGTGGCACACACCTGTTGGCTCTCAGCCCCCTTAGATATTTTCTAAAAGGTTGACACCAGATTAAAATTTTAACTCGCCCGTCAAGAGACATCCGTCTCTCTTCTTCCCTCACCTCCTTACGCCTTGCTCATTTTCAGTGTTTTCATTTGCTGTTCTTCACAGCAGGTAATGTTTGGCTAATATATTACACGTTTCATTACACAGTCAGACTGTGTTCGTCACTTGATCGTAAGTTAATTGTATTGCCATTAACCCTCCTTGCGTTCACCGTCAGTGATTGTTTCATTTTAAAGCTGTAAACATCCAAGTGAGTGCAACAATGAATTGGCCACACGTGTTGTGAGTGTTATTTGTAAACAGAGAGCATTTTATTTGTGGGCCTTACACTACAACCACTTACAAGCAAAACATCAGTATAATGCACATACTGCATGGTGACTTTCTGAAGGGGTTAATTCTAGATTAATACGGTTTAGATTTGAAATCCTATCCTGGCAAATGCAAGGAATAAAAATTGGAAAGGGAAATCATTAAAAGTACAAGTACATTTGATTCAGACCAGTTGATTCCCCCCCCCCCTCCCCCCCCCCCCCCCCCCCCCCCCCACACACACACACACACACACACACACACACACACACACACAACATTTTATATATATATATATATATATGGGGGCCATTTTTGGGGGCCATTTTTGGGCATCTTAAATTAAACTGGCAGCACCATTTCTTTTCTTGTCCTGGTCTTTGATCCTCCTCTCATCTGCCACCGCTCTCCTCTGTCCTTTTATTCCAGACCTCCTACTGTCTTGGCACCCTCTCCCAGTGCTGTTTTCTCTCTCTCTCTCTTTCTCCCCCTCCCCCTCCCCCTCTCCCTCTCCCTCCCCCTCCCCCTCCATCCCTCCCTCTACTTCCTCGTTTCCATTTTCACATCACCATTAGTTGTACGGCCACGGTTTTTGACAGTTTTCTCATCGTATATCTTTTTTAAGAAGTCCAATTGCTGCATTCTGTGTGTGTGTTTGTTGTCTACATGCATTATATGGATATCTTCTGCCTGGACGTGCGTTTGTGTATTCTAGGTTTGAGGATAAGGAAATGTACATTCATCCGACTGATAATAAATGTTGTTGAAGCCCTCTCCTCAACATTCAATATACTGCTTTTTCACTTGTGTATAACACAGGCCATTTTTCTTTGACTCTTTTTTGTTCTCTTTAGTATGTGTGGTACATCCACGTACAGTATATCACTCCCACAAGAACAGGCAGTCGCACAGATCTCTAATGGCTCTCTCTCTGTCATATGTTATCTCCCCATGGACCGTTAAGTTCAAGAACACACACAGACGCTATATGGCGCCGTATTTATAAAGCTTGCTTCTTTTGTGAGTGGCTATTATCTCTATGTCCGTCTTAAGTGCTGTTTTTTTAAAAGGTATCATGTATACAGCTTTTTGTTCTTTCTTGTAAAACATCTCTTCTTCAATCCATGCATAGGATTGTGTCCTACAATGTTGTGCAATGTCTGTGGCCACATAATTACCCATTTTGTTTTCTCTATCCATTCAAACACATCTTCATGCCTCCTTTTGTGTGCCTGCTTGGCTGTGTGTG
Organism: Hyperoplus immaculatus; assembly: GCA_949357725.1. Lineage (NCBI taxonomy): Eukaryota > Metazoa > Chordata > Actinopteri > Uranoscopiformes > Ammodytidae > Hyperoplus > Hyperoplus immaculatus. Next base: position 22,716,255 of record OX442351.1, read on the forward strand.
TTCATCCATGCACTTGTGTTTTGAATGTGTCTTGTCCATGCTCATCATGTCTGTTCCACCATAACTCATCTCACCGCGCCATCTTTCTTGTGTCTTCTCTTATGTGTTTCCATCCATTCCATACGTGTCTACCTCCATATGTCCGGAAGCAGTAAGCAGCACGGTATGACAGAGGATTGAAACAGGTATGACTGTCTTGGTTGTGGGTCAAACTTCAAACCTGGGTCTGAGAATGGCTTTCTCCCAATGAAATATTACATTCAATATGTTATATGAGATCTGTTATAACGGTACCATCATATAGGAACAAGATATCATATCTAAATGAATATCTTGCTCTTTTAGCATTTCCATTATTTCTTTTTGCATTTGATTGATCTAGTCTGGCAGGCCGTATAGACTTTGTAACGGTCTATTCACCCTCCAGGCAGGGATAAGCTCACAACTGGCCCAGGTTTGTATATGTACCATCTGCTTTCCATCCATCATTTATCCAACCGCTCATTGCTTAGCCTGTTTTCTCTCTCCAATCAAGACAGCTGAACATTTGATTTACCTTCGTTATGGTAAATGTGACCTCATGGGTGTATTCCAAAGCAATCTAATTCTATGTAGGTCTCAGTGCTCTCAAGTGGCTCTCTAATCCCTGCCAAGTACACTCCCCTCTCCTCTCCTCCCCCACTCCCCCTCTCAAAGATGGAAATCAAATTCCATCTGTATAGTCTGTCAGTCTAATAGCATTTGTGAGAATACAGGAAAAAGGAGGAGAAAAAGGAAGACCACATTGACGGATCGTAGCAAGGCAGCCACTTAAGACTATTGAGACTCCTTTTCCTTTAGTACTCATGGGCAAGAAGCAATGATTTAACTGTAAACAAAGACTAGAAGTAACTGTTTTAATATCAGGGGCCGATTCCTAGTCTGGCTCCCTCTTTGACAAGCTCCTTACTAATGCATGTCGATTGAAAAGTATATTTGTTCTCGCTAAAACGGTTTACAGATAGATTGATTAACTTTGACACCAGCTTTGAGGGCTGTCTCTGACAATGCAGTGTGTAAATAATATTTTGATAATCATCTTATGTCAAGTCTGATGTACTTAAAATAACCATAAAATCATCTTGAGTCATTTCTTGTTTATTCCTAATCAGCGTTTATTAATTAGTGTCCGTCGGATATAATTCTCTTTTTTTTGTTTGGATTCATAGAGATCACTCTGATTGACTCAGCTGTGATTTGCATGCACTAACTACCTGTCTGGAGGTCATTCATTGTGAGTGAAGCGACAGGTTTTTCCAATTGAGTGATGGCTGTTGATTTGTATTACTGTGATTACATCGCCCACTTGGCAGAGTTGGATGTCGTATCTCATCTTTGTCAAATGTTTTCACTAAGTCTAAATCCTGAGTGTGTTGTCCATCTGCTCTTTGCACAGTTTGTATTGGGGCCAGCCTTTCTGTGCGCATGTGTCTGATGTACCTGAACGCATTAACAAATCAGGATTATTATTTGGTCCAGCAGGAGTTGATATTTTGTTTTGTTATTGTTCCATATTATATCTGTTTTGCTTTCCAGTGCTATTGTGACTATCTATTTATGTGTGACTGGGCTGCAGATGGCGTGTTTGTAATGAAGAACACACTGTTAACAGAAGTGCAAAGTAAAGGGTCATTGTGTGACTAAATGGGCAGCTGTAGTTCAGTATTTGATTGTCATCTAGTGGATGTGAAGCCATTTCTTATGATATTCTCACCAGCTGTAGGAGAATGTGTTTCGACATTGAGCCCCAGGGCAGATAACCATGTCCTCTTCGTTAACTTGTATTAGGGGAGATATATATTCAGAGTGAGTCTGATTTAGTTCTTTAAATTGGCCAGCCTAAAGATTTTTTTCTTTCTTTTTTTTTTATAGCATGGTCGGGTTGGGAGCTGCGTGAATTCGGCCTCCGATGGAAAAATGAAAAAGCACTGAGAGGAAGGCCATGTCATCTCAGTTGTCTCCAGTGTGTTGGCAGAATGGTAGTTAACCTTTAATCTGCCCTTCGCCTGTGATGTGACAAATGTTTCTTTTTCTCCTGCTGAAGATCAGATAAAAGAACTGAGGGAATATGAAAACAACATCACGACAATATGCAGCACTAAAAACACGAATACAGCGGTAGTCAGCTTTCAGACTAAACAAAGCCAGTAAGTCTCTCTTTGAAATGAGAGAGACGGGGGGGGGGGGTATTCGATTTTCTCCTTTAGAATTAGAGTGGGAGTATCAGCGGGTGATTGAAACCGATATTAAAGAACAATATTAAGTTCAGTGGGGTTCATGTTTTGATCGATTTGATGTGGCCATATGAAGATGCATCAGTAACTCCCGGGTAGCTTAGAAATTAAAAATGGATTGATTGATCTGTCTCTAGTATTAGTAAACGGCGCGTGGAGCTTTGAGCAGACAATTTCATGGGCTGTTATTGAAAGGTGTGTGTGTGTGCGCACACGTGTGCACACTCACACACTCGCGTGTGGGTTCCCGTTTGTGCTGTCATGCTGATGCATCTGTGCGTGCGCATGCGTCATCAGGCATTGTGTGTTTGCCGGTGTGTAGTGGTGTCCATCTCTGAGAGGGTTTTACGTTGGCGTGTGAGAGTGTGGGGGGGGGGGGGGGGGGGGGGGGGGGAACAGCTGGTGTGTCCCGGAGTGCAAAGCTTCTCAAGGGGAAAATACATGAAATTATCTTCAGAACACGACGGGAAAGCTACTTAAACTATCCTTGAAACCAACCAAGCACTTCCTTTAGCTACACTTCACTTTCCTGGTGCATTGGGCATTCACGCTTTGCCTCAGCCTCAGGTGTACACTCTATTTTGGTTATTTATTTCAATTCTTGACATTCTTGTTCAGCAGGGCGGTTAAGATGGTTTCAGGCATTTTGTTTGGAAAAGGCACAAAATAGCTAAATATTTCAAATTTAGGTAAATCATGATTCACCAGTTCATGTTTTGTTTAGCTTACAGGGCCCTTGGAAATGACCAGGTGACATACAGTAACAGCCAGACAGTTTGTATAATATGAGCATGGATGAAAAAAAATATGTTCAGGTAAAGAAGTGATTTGTTTCCTAGCAAGCCAGGCAATGTGTCTGTATGTTGGTGATTTTTGCCTACAGGGAGGAAAAGGGGAGTGGGTTAGTTATGTAGCACAACACGCACACATAATACTAATGTGCACGCACACAATTCCTTCATTACTGTGGTCGGTCTTTATTAATGAAGGGACATCTGTTTCATCAAAGTAGAAAGATGCCTTGGAGAGAGAGAGAGAGAGAGAGAGAGAGAAAGAGAGATAGAGGGATGGAGGTTGTCTGAAAAGGAGCACAGAGAGAGAGAGAGAGAGAGAGAGAGAGAGAGAGAGAGAGAGAGAGAGAGAGCAGGCAAGAGGGGAGGGCCAGACAGCGAGTGATGGTTTAAGGCAGAACAAGAGAAAATAAAAAGCGCAAAAAGAAACACTGAAGTGATGCCAGGCATTCAGACCGGAATCTTCTCATGATGATTGATACAGTGTATGGATGGGGCTCTGCTCTCACACCCATACAGTTAACGTACAGATCACATACACACATCACATTTATCATCATAAAAAGAAGCTAGTGCTGTCATAAATTCACTCCCAAACACACACTGCTCTGAGCCAGTATGAAGAAGAAGAAAAGCCTTTCATTAATCTTAATTATGGCATGTAGCAGAAAGGATTAGTCAAAGAAACAACTGCCAGCTAATACGTAGACACTTTTTTTACGCACGCTGAAAAGAATACACCGGAATGGAAACCTGTTTTGAAATGATCTCTGCAGAGTGCAGGGTGTAACAAACAGACAGAGAGAAAACAATAGAAATGTTGAATGTATTGAATGAAAGTGTAATATGATATAAGGGGTTGTTGAACTAACATTTTTAGAGACATTGGAAGTGTGTGTGTGTGTGTGTGTGTGTGTGTGTGTGTGTGTGTGTGTGTGTGTTTTGCATCACAATGATCCACATCATTACTACATAGGCAGTTACAGTCTTGCAATATAGTGAGGGGTTTATGTACAATCAAGTAAAAAAATAAATTATGTATTAATTGCATTGTTTGACTGGGCAAATAAAGCAGTTTTTCGGCTTTAAAAAATATAATTTAAAAAATCAAACAAATAGAATGTCAGTTAAAAAGGGCCAGTTGTAGCAGGCTAATGTGAGAAGATTTGGACTCATATGTGTGAGTCGAAGGCATCATGAAGATTTCAGCATGTTTGCAAGTCATTAACTACTGTAGCAGAAGACCAAATTACCCAACCTGTTTGATGTTCTTGTGGTCATTATGCAGAGGCCTTGTGTTTGCTGTGCGTGATATAACCAGATATAATCATCTGGGTTCTTTTATGCGCTGCATATGCAATGCATATATCTGGCCCACTTCCATCACAATACTCAAAGACTGCAAATTAAGGCTTTTGTACAGTATGAAGGACTAGAATACCAAATTACTGTCATCCTTGCCATAATTAAATGGTACTTTAATCTAATCTAATTATGTCCACTGGTGGGAGAATGTTTAGTCAAATAACTTATTCTCATTCTGCATTATTATAAAATGACAGTCACAGAATCCAGACCAGGTACAGAGTGAGACTTTAAACTATTTTGCATTAAAGCCTCTCCTGTAGCATCTTTGGATTCTCTCTCAAGAAACGGATACTTTGTCAATCAAATGAAACCCTATTACACACTACTTCCTTCTTTTTCACCTTCTATGATCCTTAATTATATTTTTGTTATTGTTCTCACTCCGACCTTGTTAGCAGTGTAAACAGCGAGTACAGCTGTCCACACACATTTGCTGATGACGTGCGCAAGTGTCCATAACAGATATGTGAATAACAAGAACAGAGAAATGTAATGACCACAAATAGCCATCCGTTGAATTATGCGACTGACAACCAATTTGTTCTTGAGCAATAAGCTGTTCACACTTTGCCTATTGTGACTGAAGAGCTGATGGCCTCTGCTATAGCTGGCAGTGGTTGTGTGTGTATAATTTTCTGAAAGTCCTTTAAAGGGTGAAATAAAGTAGAATTGAACTAGACATTTGCAACTTACATTAACTGTGGGCCAGAGAGTGAAAATAAATTATGTTTGAGAGCGAATAGGGTATGAAACAAGGACAACGTATAGGCCAAGGTAAAACAAAGTGTGCGGGTAGTGAAACAGTAATGTTAGATTGTACTTTATTTTAACCACGTAGGTAAGGTAAGGCCAAGGTGACAGGTAGGATAAACAGTAAATACAAATAAACTGAAAAAAACAAGGGGAAAAGGACAATATGAGTGTGGTGCACTCTTTCAAATATATTGTTTGGTTGCATTTCACCTTTTTATTTAATAGACTAGAGTTGACATTGGAATAACATGGGACGGCTGCGACAAGGACTTAATGGTTTGCACTCCACCCTGTTAGTCACCGGGGGAGGGGAGGGAGGCGGTCTTCAGGTCAGCAGTGGGCTCTGAGGTATCAAGCACATGCGCACACTCCATGGCCAAGGTCACATCAGGAGTCACAGTAGGATCACAAGGGTCCCTGCAGAGGAACAGGTTATAACTGACAACTATAATTAGGCTAATTAGAGTAACAAACCCATCATCACAGTGGGTAATGACCTGGGCTGGAGCGAGGGTGATGGATGGATGGATGGGAGAAGGAGCTAAGCAGGTAGGCAAATGGTATTAATTAGGGTCAGGCTAAAGGGAAATGATGGATGGATTAGTGTGAGAGAATAAAGATTGCGATAGACAGGCTGCCATTTATGAGCAGGGTCATGGTGCAGGGGAGGGATAGAGGTGTGAGTATGAGACACACACAGGTTAGCTATCAGACACCTTGATCTGTTAGTAACACATAAGGGTGTTATGTGTTTTTTTGTATGTGTTTTTCTGCGTGTTTTTCTTTTGGCCTTGGTTCAATTTCTATCTTTTACACGTCCACTTAAACATACCCCACTGCTGAACGAAGACAGCAGACTTTTTGTCCTCTGCACTCAAATCCCATTATGCTGACAAGTGCGTGTTCGAACTTGAAAGTGGGTTGGCATGGACTTACCTTCTGGCATGTATGGTAAAGAATCATGCTTTAATCTATTAGGTCATACTATAATGTCATCAGACAATTAATCAACAATAATTTAATAATTTGTAATTGATTAATCATTAATGATATTGTCCAAGCACATGCCAACATCCCTCCTCCTCTAAAGTGAATACTTCTGGGTTTCGGACTTCTAATCAATTGGAAGACATCATGTTTCACTCTTGGATATGCTTGCTTGAAAAGTTCTTCGCGATCAAGTCTGTTTTTATTTGTCTCTCAAAGTTACAGTGTATTGGACTGTCCTTGGTGGGGGGGGGGGGGGGGTAAAAATAATATGCAAAGTACTGAGATATTTAATTTCTATATTCAGGATTGGGTACCAGCAAACTTTCATTTTAGTGCATACATATAGGCGTTTGTACGTTTTTGAAGACATAAAGGCCTGCCATGGATAGCGCAGGAAAAATGGAACTTGTGATTTTTTCGTTGTTATAACAAAGTTGATGTAGATATGCCAGACACAGATCAATCTTACCTAAGATAAAACATGGGTCTGGAATCAACTTGTCATTTCCCACTTTGAAGAGGCTTGATCAACGGACGTAGATCAAAATGCCTCTGTACACAATTGGATAGACCTTCAACCAATCAGACCAATGAAACACGTGTCAACAAAGGTGATTCCTTTGAAGGAAATGTTCGAGGGCGAGTTTTTGTTCTGTTTTCAAAGAAAAGTTGCAGTTTAAATGACTCAAAACAGCAGTGACAGTGTGTTGATGCACCTCTGTATCCGCCATGTTTGATAAACAAAAAGCTTCTAGCCTTCACTTCACTGTCGTCATTGCGCTAATCCTGCCTCTAGCGCACCTGGGGGACAAAGCCCGTTTGTGATTGAAGCCAAAAGCTTTGGAGGAAGTAAACAGGGCTAAACAGTGGTTGGGTCCAGAGTCGGCGGGGTTCACTCAGCCTATGCAACACATACACATTCTCACAATATAACACTATACAGTACGCTGACTTCCTTTACAATGGTTTTCTAGATATAGTATTCTATGAGTCGTGAACTGACCCTGAACCGGGTGGGTGCTACAGTTGATGCCAAGCTGTTTTGAATCACTCTCTGTAAATGCCCAACAGGAGGTCTGTTAGTAATTCTGTCTTACTTTTTTTTTTAACTCTTTCTCTGTCAGTTTGAGAAGGAGGCTTTAGGTGGGTGGATGGATTAACTATGTACTATTAGTGCGAGTCTGTGTAAGATAAGTGAGCCAGCTGTGCAGCATCGGTTCTGTTCAAATACAGTGTGATGCCACCTAGAACCTTTTTCTCTCTGTACTTTAATCATTGTTTATAGCACACCTCAAAATGTTGTTGCAAATGTATATATTGCCTCCACAAAAGGGAAGGTTTGAGTAGTCAATAATTCATGACACATGGAGTTATTGATGTTGTCTCATCTTGTAATGGTTGTCCAAATTCAGGGCATCTGAAAGCCTCTGCGAGCCAGCTAACAAGTCATTTGGCTGTTGTTTTCATATTTTGCTCATGCAAATTCTGCCAGTGATCCTGAGTAACTTCAGTAATTTGGGCGTCCATGTTCTTTTGAAGCAATGACTTTGATGTGTCGTGTACCGAAGCAACAGGAGAGCGCTCAATTTTTGGAGCATGTTTGTGTGTTTTTATGTTTTATTGTGATTAGTCACCTTCAGTGATACAGCTATGATTTGAGCCACTGACCGTACCGACAGATTTTTATTTGAGAAATATAGGTACATTTACACCTTCGGTAGATGGGATGAAACAATACTATGTAAATGTCAAAGCCTAATAAGGTTCAGCACTTAATCTGTCAGTTTTGTACCTTATTTCAGATCAGTTGTTGGTATTGGCATGGGTACATAAGATTAGCACCTTACTTAATGTACATCTTCAAATTCACATATCAGTCGGTACTTTATGTGATTCTTAAAGGCATGCTAAGCAATCTCCAGCAACATGTGGCGAACATTTGTTTATGATTATACTAACCGCGGCAATATTTGACACTCAGAGCTAGTGGCCGGGCCGGGCAGTTCCCAGAAATATTGATCCACATTCATACAGTATCTCACAAAATTTAGTACACCCCTCACATTTCTTCAAATATTTCATTATATCTTTTCATGGGACAACACTGAAGAAATGACACTTTGATACAATGTAAAGTAGTCAGTGTACAGCTTGTAAAACAGTGTAAATTTACTGTGCCCTCAAAATAACTCGACACCCAGACATTAATGTCTAAAGTGCTGGCAACAAAAGTGAGCACACCCCTAAGTGAAAATGTCCAAATTGGGCCAAAGTGTCAATATTTTGTGTGTGGCCACCAATATTTTCCAGCACTGCCTTAACCCTTTTGGGTATGGAGTTCACCAGAGCTTCACAGGTTGCCACTGAAATCCTCTTCCACTCATTCATGACGACATCACGGAGCTGTTGGATATTAGATACCTTACGCATTTTGCATTTGAGGATGCCCCACAGATGCTCAATAGGGTTTAGGTCTGGAGACATGCTTGGCCAGTCCATAACCTTTACCCTCAGCTTCTTTAGCAAGGCAGTGGTCGTCTTGGAGGTGTTTGGGTTCGTTATCATGTTTTTTGTGTGAGTTGGGGAAAGTGTATTTGTATGAGGATATTTGTATGAGTAGTAAGAGTGTGCAAAAGAAAAATGAGAATTTACTGAATTCATTTGGGTAACAGGCCATTATCATGAGAGAAAAGAGCAGGTCAGAGACAGTCTGTTGCATTATGTAGCTTCCAGACATTCATCTTTGTTTTGACTCCCATTCATAAAGGACTCCCTTTATGTAGCACATCATTCAGAGAAAATTCTTTGGGGAGCAGAACTCACAAACACATTCGTTATCGATCTTATAAACTTGGACGCTAACTCATCTGAAAGTTTAACCCCTTGCTGTATATATTATTAGAATAATGAGTTGTTTACTCAAAGAGACATACAATGGTGATTAGAAGTAAAACATTTCGAAAAATCATAGCAATTAAAAAAAATCCCGAAAACACATTGCAATGCATTTATCTTTTTAACTGTTTACACTTAGAAAAAAAAAAATAGGACTGTAGTTGGTCATTTGGGGCACACACTTTTGTCAGGAAGGAAGATAATTTAGGACACATATTTAGAAGGAGCCGGAGAGATGGGACGGAGACAGAAAGTCTCAAAATTGCCATGGGCACCAACGGAACGGAAACTGCAGTCCTTTTAGTCAAAGTATACGCTGCTTGTAAAAAAAATATTTTCCACGGCATTTATCCTGAAGGTCCTCAGAAATACCTCTTCCAGCAGCCATTGAAGGATGCTATTTTTTGTGCAAGGTTAACAACAATGGAGATAGTGCTCAAGGCTACAGGATGTACTTTTCTTCACAGGTACTCACAGTTTCCTGAATGATTCATTGTTAATTGGATGTCGCTCTATCACTTAAAATAGTGGCTCTGCTACTGTGAATTTGAGACTCTAGCTGTGGTAGAACGAGTGCATAATGGATGGATGGATCTGGCAAGAGATGTTCCTGGCTTCTTCCTCCTTTTGAGATTGGCTTCAACCTCACTGTAACCTCACGGTTAGCTTGAATATGTAAAGATACAGTGAGGACAATAGTGCAGTGAGGGGCAGGAAGACACATTTATGGAATTTATGAAAATACTAGGGCTGGCCCGAATTATTCGAATATTCGAATACTCGTTCGGAAAATTAGTATTCGGAGCTTAAATTAGTATTCGGAGCTTCGTTTTTTTTTTTTTTTTTTTTTTTTCAAATTTTTTTTTGCAAGAAGCTAGTACTGCAATATAATGTCATCAAATAATTTTATATTTGGATATAAAAGTTAGTAATATTGTAGTAGTAGTAGTAGTATTGCTCATTTAGGAGGATATTACATCACTAAGTGTCATAGCGCATCCATTACTTCACCTCCGAGCGCGTAAATCTTCAACAAAATATGCAGATACTGTCAAAATCGGTTCCAGGGAGTATATAGGGATTATTAACGTTTTTTTTTTTATTATTATTATTATTTTATTTATTTATTTATTTTTAATGTTGTTTTTGATGGTGTGTTTTTCTGGAATGAATATTTGAATATTCGCTCGGAAAAACCAACAAATATTCGAAGCCTGAAAAATGGCATTCGGGCCAGCCCTAGAAAATACATAGGGGAGAGTGGCCTAAGTTGTGCAACTTTTCACTCAAAGTGACTTTAAAGTAAGGCCTTGACAGTAAAGTCTCCAACTCAAATATGTACATATATTTCAGGGTGTTGTGCATCCCTGGCAATAAAAACTTTGGATCTGGAATAAACTGTTGAAGAAATATAGCTTTCGGAAAAAAAGTTGTCTTGATGCACAACTTGCCCCTGGTGTGGTGTAAGTTGTGCGGTTGGAGAGAATACCATGGGGTGAATTGTGCCATTGATATGTATCTCATAAACTGTAATGCAAGACAAATCCATTAGACAATAACTTATTTAAGGTGTATTTAAAGTAAATAGTTGACAAAGATTGAAGGACAATTTTCTTAAACAAGGCCTAGCAGATCTAATGGTTTTACCTGCAAAGCTCACAATGACAAAGTCACCATCATCATCTTTCTGGCCATCTGAACTCTCATCAGTGGTGTCGTTAAGTGGAATTGAGATGTCATTCTCTTCTGAGCTACTGTAGACAATCACTTTCTTTTGGTGACCAGCGTATACAGCCATGCCACTGGCACAACTCTCAGAAATGTACTTTGCACTAGTTGCTCCGTGCTTGTGGAACCAACTGCCACCTGACAAATGTGATTCCCCTACATTTCTGCCTTTAAATCAAGGCTCAAAACCCATATGTACACCCTGGTGTTTCCTCCCCATTAACTATCTTACCTCTGCACTACTATCTGTGTTTATGTGGATGTATGGGCTTTACATCTTTTATTTTGGTTATTGTTATTTTACCTTCATTGTTTACCTACTGAATGCACTATGTACAGCACTTTGGACAGTGCAAACTGTCATAAATGTGCTTTTATAAATACATTTTACTTACTTACTTACTTATAACTCACCCAGGCCCTTTGGCACAAATCACCCCAATCCCAGAAATTTGGATAATAAGCATGATGCAGTAATTTAGGGCTGACATCGTGCTAACTGTATAGACTCAAAATGTAGCATACCAAAGCACTAAAACATGTGTCAAATGTTTTCAAACTTGTCTATAATTGTTCAGACACAATAATCAAAAACCTTGATCATGGAAATTTTACTTTGAAAGGCAAAACACAGTTTTTTTAGCTTAAATGTGCTTATATCTTATTCCTTGCGTCTCCCTTCTTTACAGGATGAGTCAAATGGATGGCTCTTCTTAAATATGTGGTCACATTTCCAATTTCTTCCACGGTTTTCTAGAAACAAGGGGTGGCACAACTTCCAAAATGCACAACTTAGGCCACTCTCCCCTACAAGGAAAAGCGAACTCAAGATGTAGCAAACCTGAAAACACTGTGTGTAAATGTGTGTCTAATTTGTTGAAGTCAGTGATAAGTTACTGGCTATAAGTTTGCGCTGTATTGCGGGGTAGAGTGCACCCAGCATACAGTAGCTTCCTAGCTTCTCCTAGAAGCAGGATCAGCACTCTGGAGAGCTCCGCAGCCAGTAGTGCTGATAGAATAGGAAAAAAAACAGAATGGAAGTTGCTTGTATCCATTACTCTGTGTCTTGGAGATTTTGGTTCATGACAGTTATTAAGCAGAATATTCAGCAAGTGAGGAAAAGTGTTTAAGTAATGCTTCCAGGGAGATATGTTCCATGGCAATCACTATAATTCTTGAGTGAATTGTTAATAAGTACAAACAAATAAATAGCCGTGAGCAGAGAGATTGAGTGAGCAGAACTATTGCCTTCAGAAACGTCAATATTTACCATGTGTTCTATGTCTAAATGTGTGTTTTGTCTAACATGTGTTTGTCCTCAAGAGGGGCTGTCCAAAACATCCCCTCAGCAACGGTTCTTGACTGAAACTTTCTCTCAGTACAGACACTAAACAAGACACTTGAGGAAAACCAAACACTTCTAGAAACCATTCAAAGAAAGCTCAGATGCTGGCTGCATGTCCATCATGCTAAAATATTCAGCTGTCAAAAATATATCAGAATTGGATAGGGCTTTCTCTTTCTCTAATGTCGACCCTGTGCCGCTGCATTATGTAAGAATATACAGTACATATTAAATATCAAATGGAGACCGGTATCAGCAGTTACTCAACATTCAGTGACATGGATAACTTTCGCGGGTAAAAGAATTTTATCAGGACGTTTCTGCACTGAGGGGCTGTATGCTGCATTTGAGTAATACTTTATGTGGGCAGTGCACATATATACATGGATGAATGTGTGTCACTGTAAATAATATCATATCATATATAACTGTCACTATGTATCAGTATGGTGGTTGGCATCATCTTTAACCTGATTATCTTTAAAAGAAACCAGTTGGTGGTATTTCACTCTTCAACTTAGAAAGCTACAGAGAAAAACTAGGGAAGAGAGACGAATGGAAAAAATTGCTTTGTTGCACTTGTTAGCAAGTGAACATTTTGAATAAAACTTCCATTATTACGAGTTTGGTGACAACACAGGGTGTATAGTATAGCTCCAGCCTGGAGTTGAACAGAGGTCTGTTCAGCCAGAGTAAGACACTTGTGGGGGCCTTAAGAGATAGCTTGTGTTTGGTTTGTCCTTAATTTAGATTACTTTGTACAGATTTATATTCACCACATGAAACAATGTATTTTTTATATCAATGTAAAACAAAAAAAATTGGCTACTTACATCTTTTGTGTTCAAGTTTTGTAAATATTAACGCAAGAAAAAGTCAGAAGGGGAAGAATACTTTTTATAGGCACTGCAACAGTGCGCGAACAAGTGCCTGTGAGATTTTGCAGGCTGAGATGAAAGGCCGTTCGCCTTTGAAGAAGGGCTCTGATCAGAGCTCTACACTGCTCCACATACAGCTTGAAAACCCCTACCCTTTTTTTGTCATTTATTTTGAAACTTGTTTTTTATATTATCTAGGGGAGAACCGGGGAATGTGAGACTGTGACATCGGGTAATGTGAGACACCCCCTGTATCTAGACAACGGAACACATTTTTGGTCATGTGAGATATATGTTTTCAGGACCCTCTCGTTTCCCCGTGGCCATGAAAGAGAGGACCTCATGGTGATGTTGTAAGCATCTTTTTTTCACAAAAATTTCTGTTTTGCGTGTAAAAGTAAAACATTTCTGCTGTCAACTTAATCAACCATTGTGCCAAAGCAAATTGATTCAGGTAGAACAACTTCTAACATACAAGTTGATGAACTACCAACATAGAAACCATGTGATGATGAAAACTGAAGATTAGCCTGAATTCCTGAGAGAGGTATTTTTTTCTTAAATTGTGGCAGTGGGGTAAAGTGAGACACATGCTGTGGGGTAAAGTGAGACAGTGTCTGTGCCCTCTTATAATGAATCCATTATATTTGAGTTAGCAGGGAGACTAGTTTGAATAGGACAAAAGACAATGCGGGCCAGAGGTGGGGGTTGAATGTTTATAGGGGTGTCAGGAGGGGAAGGTTTGGCAGGTATGTATCTGGGGGACAGAAGAGTGACCTTTAACTTCAATGGACTCTAAGTAACATGTCTTTATTAAATGAATGATCCCAATAAAACAAATACAGAAAAATATTAATCAAAAACTCAAAAGATGACAGCTGGGTCTAGTCCTGTGTTCTGAGTCCCAGGCTGTTCAAACTGGTCCTGATTGTCCTTTGCTCTGAGCCCCAGACACTTGTTGGCTCTAAGGGTCTTGTGTTCTGACCCCAAGGCTGTTTTTTAAACTAACTGGTTCTATCTTTCATTTGAATGATAATTATGGAAAATGAATTATGTGTTGTATTTGATCAGTTACTTTCAAGTGTTTTGAAAAATTACATTTGGAATATTTGATTTTCAAGTTAGCTGTCAGGATTGTAACTGTTACAACATGTGTTGTTATGGCAGTTTAGAGTGGAAAAAGCAAATGGTTCAGTTTATCCCCTTGATTTTTTTGGTCTGTCTCAGTTTACCCCAAAGCTGGGGTAAAGTGACACGCATGACAACTTTTTTTGAAACAATTATATTTTATACTGCCGTTCGTCCTGAATAAATTCTGATAAGGTACATTGCTAGGAAACATCCTGAATTAATGGGAAATGTGTACATTTGACAGATAAATCATTTTAGCTCGCTAAAAGGAGAGCCAGGGCCGCAACTACCCACTTTCTGGGGGGTATGCAGACACTTAGCAGGCGCCCCCCCCTCTCCTCCGGATTACAGACTTCCATTTTAAGTTACATATTAGAGCAGGTGATCGGCTCAACCATGTCATGTCTGCCTGCACTGATTCTCCCAAAAGTAAAGGACACAGTGACTAACAGGTTGGTCAGCAGAAATAAAACCATACTGGGCATTTAGGTTTGTGTGGCCTCACTAGTGTCAGGCATGCAAACTCATAAGACATGAAAATGGTGACATGTCCGAAAACAAACCCCTCTAGGGAGGTCTGGGGGTTACCCCCCCAATTTTTTTTTGTGATATGTAAAATAAACAATTTTGTGAACTCTGGTGAAAAGAATTAAAGACAAATAAAACTTTTATTTCAGTTCAAATAAATAATAAAATGAGCCATACAAGTTAGTCAGCCAACCTTCTTGACTTTACCCATACAACGTGTGGAGGTATTTACTAAGGAAGATGTTAAAAAACAGCTCAGAAAAATGGTTAAATTGGAAAAAAAGCTTGTTGATAAACCATTTTTTTCAAGTGAATGAGAGAGAAAAGGCATTAAATAGGATAGAAAATAACTTAGAGCCTCAAATCTATCGCACCAAATTCCCTTACAATAAACTATTAAGGATTTTCATTATCATTGCTACACAACCATCTCTCTCTCTCTCTCTCTCTCTCTCTCTCTCTCTCTCTCTCTCTCTCTCTCTCTCTCTCTCTCTCTCTCTCTCTCTCTCTCTCTCTCTCTCTCTCTCTCTCTCTCTCTCTCTCTCTCTCTCTCTCTCTCTCTCTCTCTCACACACACATAACTCAATCGTGCGCTGGAACAAAATATGATAATAGTGGGAAACAGGTGAGTGTGTTGTTTGGGCGCTGACCTGCTTATCACTACACTACCATTTAAAAACTGTGAAAACAGCAATAGTCAAAAACTTGAGGAGACACGTTAATCTGCAGCGACAATCCGCGAGTCGCGGCCGTTAATCAGTGTGCATTGATCAATACAATCGGCCATATAAAACAAAGGTACGCAAAGACCTTGTACGGTGTATTTATTCATTCAACCACTTTGAAAAGCTTTTATTTCAACCACGCAATCTTTCTCCTTATCAATCTTCCCATTTTCTGTTTTGTGCCCTGAGAGCTTTCTTTTCTGCCTCTCCATCTGTAGGTCCCTGTCATCAGATGACAACACGATTCAAAAGCTCTCGCGCCCCAGCGCGTGCTTGAGGGGGCGCGCACTGGAGCGCCTATAGTGTGGGGAGGAGGAGGCGAAGGAGCGGGGGGGGGGGCGCCTATCAGTGACGTGCCTCTGTTACTGGTCATATCATTTACACAAACGCTCTTAAATACAGAAAAATGCCGACTTCAAATAATTTTCCCCCGATCGCTTTGGCGCCCCTCTAGTGCGGCGCCCCTATGCGCCGCATATAGTGCATACCCACTTTTTGCGCTACTGAGGAGAGCAAATGATGATATTTTTGATATTTTTTCATGCATCAGTCTGACATGTCTGTGCTTAGGCTAAGGTTGAAGTTTTCTCATCCTGTTTCTGGGGAGACCAAGTGTAGGCAGCTCTATTGAGACAACGTAACATATTTGATATCACTCCAAACCATTGAAAGAATATTATGACTTCCTTATTTCCCTCTAGCACACAGCCATCCTCAAGAGTTACATTGTTTTGAAAAAAGATATACATTTATCCAAATTCAATATAAATACAGATGTCACAGTGAGGCTTTAGACTCTTTAGAGCATCATCAAATGGCATGTTGATTGGAAACCCAAAATGAGAAAACAATAATGTTACTGTAATCATATCCCAGCTGCACATCCTTACAATCGAATACACAAGAGAACACGCTCACACACACAATAAACCATTAAACCATGTGCCAAGCTATTAAAAAAAGCAATTAGCTTGAGCTTCGTCTTTGAAATTCTGATAAAAGGCCATGGGGGTTCATATTAGCGCAGACAGAGATAGTATAGGGGAGAACGTAAAGAAGGGAGGGGAAGATATAGGTGCGGTGCCTTATATTTGAAGTCTGGAAGAATGTTCTCTTAGGCGTGTTTGTGTAGAAGGAGAGAGCCACAACAGGTGGGCTTGAGCTGGTGGAGATAGTAGGTGGGGTGCCAGCCAGAAAGTGTAAGTTTTCTAAGGATTTCTCGTCTGTCCACTGGGCTATCTCCACCCGTATTGTTGCTTCAGCTGAAATTTGTTACGGGTACAAAACGAGAGTCACTCTGTAAATCCCTGAATTTAAACGGATTGTCGTTGGAAGTCTTTTTAAATGACTATTTATATCCAAGGGCATTCACCTTGTTCAGTTATTATTTTGTTTTTGTTCTTTATTAGTCTGCAATAAAACTTCATGTCAGCACACACAGCACTTAAAAAACCATTTTGTACAAACTATCTTCAGAATTTAACCTTCATCTTCCATCAACTAGGCCGAGAGCTGAAACTAAATATGGAGAAATCTTGCCCGAGATAATGTGTATATGGCAACTTTATTCACTGTATGAACTTTGTAAAAACCAGGACGCCCATCTAGCACCACTTACATGACTCTCATTAACTCACAGTCGCCCCTCTTTGAACGTGGTTAATCAGGCATATCGTGCCATGGGGATAGAGATTAGAAGGCATGAGCACACACATGCAGAAACAACGTCAAGCGCACTGGGGATCGTTTATTTAAAATGATACAGAGTGTGGACACATAATTGCTAATATGAGATATGGTCTTGGAAGCTGTTGTGTTGTGTGATCGCTATCATGGGACAAGACCCCTTTTATTCCTTACGTGTGCTGGTTGTGGGCGAATAGTTTGTGTGTGTGTGTATTAGGGATGTAACAATATACCGCAAAACGGTCGTTCGCGATATGAAAAGGCCACGAATGTCAACCATACGTCTTTTCTTGTTATACCGTGTCACGGTATTGAGGCGAGCGTGCATGGTAAATGCGCTCCGTCATTGTGGAGAGTCTGCGCAACGTTGTCATAAACGTAGCACTCAATCTAACACTGAATGGGTCACACCAACATTGGAAACCAAACAATAACACATTGACACAACATCTTATCACTGAAACATGACTTCTAACTTTAAATTGAACAGTCACGTCTCACGTGGGCCGTTGTTTACACTACGCAGACCAGCACGTGCAGCTTCACAACATTGAGTCGCGCAGCAGCAAAGAAGAAGAGAGAGAAAGAGAAAAGGGAGAGATAGAGAAAAGATCGGCATAGTAGCTTACCAGACTGAAGAGAAAGTTGCTCGCGGGTGAGTTATAGCATTATGAATCCAGGTGAACGTGAGGAAATGAGAAAAAAAAAAAAAAAGAAAAACATCCACCGCGACCACGCGTTAAATCCCAGGTAAAGTCGGCGAACTTCGGTGAAAGGCAGATGAAGGAAATAAGTCCAAAGATTCTTTATATGTTCATCACAACTATACCGGTGTTGCGCCGAAAGCTGTGACCTGCCAGAATATCACACATTTTGGCAGGTCACAGCTTTCGGCGTAACACCGGCATGTTGCGCAATACTATGGAATCCCTACTAGGTCAAACTTAGGGGACACTACTGTCAAGCATATGTGACGTTGCGAAAGTGTGAGGAAGGGAGGGGGAGAGGAGTGCACTGCAAAAACATTGATTTTGAGACTGCAGTTTTAATTAATAACAAATAAAAATCATAATTTAATATTTTACTGAGTTCATTGTGCCTGTCATAATGTAGGCCTATTAAGGTAAAAGCATGCCTTGCAAAAATAGTGTTGAATAAAATAGAGTTGATAAGCAAATAAGACATGGGAAAATTATCACACTATTGTTAAATGATTTTATTTTATGCATACTTTTACAGTTACAGACAAGTGCCTAAAGTTTAGATTTAAAATTCCTATTTAATTTTAAAATTATAATAATAATAATAATAATAAATTTTATTTAAAGGCGCCTTTCAAGACACGCAAGGACACCGTACAATGTGAAAAATACAGTACAATTAATTGATTTAAAAACAAAATGGGATGGGAAGATCAGGGGGGGTAAGCAAATTTGAAAAGATGAGTTTTGAGTTTAGATTTGAACAGGGATATGGAGTCACTGTTGCGGATGTCGGGGGGTAATGCATTCCAGAGCAGGGGAGCAGAGCGGCTGAAGGCTCTGCTCCCCATCGTGGTGAGACGGGCAGAGGGGACAGTGAGGTGAACTGAGGAGGAGGAGCGGAGTGCACGGGAGGGAGTGGCAATTTGAAGGAGGTCTGTTAGATATGTGGGTGCAAGGTTATGGATGCTTTTGAAGGTGTAGAGGAGGATTTTAAATTGAATACGGAAATGAACCGGGAGCCAATGAAGCTGGTGAAGGACAGGGGTGATGTGGTGAGAGGAGGGTGTTCTGGAGATGATCCTTGCTGCTGAGTGTTGAAGAAGTTGGAGTTTATGGAGGGTTTTTTGGGGGAGACCGAAAAGGAGGGAGTTGCAGTAGTCGAGCCTTGATGTGACCAGACTGTGGACAAGGATGGTGGCAGTGTGGGGTGTAAGGGAGGGGCGGAGGCGGTTGATGTTTCGTAGGTGGAAGTAGGCAGTTCGGGTAATGTTATTGATGTGGGGTTGAAATGAAAGTGTGGTGTCGAGGATGACACCCAGACTCTTAACCTGGGGGGAGGGTGAAACAGTGGAGTTATCAATGGTGAGAGAAAAGCTGTCGGTTTTGGATAGTGTAGATTTGGTGCCAATGAGGAGAACCTCGGTTTTGCTGCTGTTTAATTTCAGGAAGTTTTGAGTGAACCAGGTTTTTATTTCTGAGATGCAATCAGTAAGGGAAGTGGGCGGGAGAGTGGACGAGGGCTTTGTAGAGAGGTAGAGCTGGGTGTCATCAGCATAACAGTGGAAACTAATGTCAAATTTGCGGAAGATATTGCCAAGGGGAAGGAGGTAAATGATGAAGAGTAGGGGCCCCAGGACAGAGCCCTGGGGAACACCTGTGGTGACGGGGGAGGGGATGGATTTAAAAGACTTTAGTTGAACAAATTGAGTACGGCCAGAAAGATAAGAAGTGAACCAATCTAACGGAGTGTCAGTGATGCCAATGGAGGATAGTCTGTTGAGGAGGGTGGTGTGACAGATGGTATCAAAGGCTGCACTCAGGTCCAGGAGGATGAGGATGGTGAGTAGTCCAGAATCAGCTGCCATAAGGAGGTCGTTGGTGATTTTGATGAGTGCAGTTTCAGTGCTATGGAGTGGGCGGAATCCGGACTGGAACTGTTCATAAATAGGTGTAATGCTTCTTTAAAAAATAGTAGAGAAGCAGTGTCTTTGTTTTGGTGATAAGTTGCTTAAATCTCGCAGAAATCTCTTCATAATAAGATATAAAATTTTTAATTATTCGTTTGTGTTTTATTTAAATCAGCGGTACAACATTTCATTTGAGGGGGTAGAAATGAATTCCGCCCTTAATATCGTATTGTGATATCAATCGCAATATCGTATCGTATCGTACTCAAAATTTCATATAGTTACATCCCTAGTGTGTATTGCTTAACACATATTGGTATGAAGCCAAATGACTGGAAGGGACAGTGGTTCATTAAGCACATGCAGGGCATTGGGATATCTCACACACACACACACAAACACAACACACACACACACACACACACACACACACACACACACACACACACACACACACACACACACACACACTTCAATATACAATAAAGAGCATATTAAATCAAGCACGCAACCAGTATAAAGCTCACTCAGACACGCATCAAGATGTCTCACAGGCTTACACACATGCCGGAGGAAACATACACACACACACCCTCAGCGCAGGGTGGTCTAACTGGGCCCTCTGGTGATTCAGGACAGATTCAGGACACTTTGTGTTCATTAGTCAAACCAAAGTAGGACAGATACCTTCAGAACTCAGTCTCTTCTCTCCTCTGCTCTCCTGTCTTCTCCTCCTGTCCTCTGTGATCTTTCCCACTCTCTTTTTCAAAGTCTCTTTTTCATCTGGTTGAAACATGGGGCCATCTGTAGCAGTTCCATGTCTTTTCTTCTCCTTATCTCCATCCCCTTCTCTGATAACTCTCCCTCGTTTTGTCTCTCCCTGTCTCTGAGAAATGTCAGTGTGGACGGCACACACACAAGCTGCAAGTTTGATCTGAGACAATTTGCTGCAACATTAATGAAAGCATAAACTCGCATGAATATTGATGAGCTACCCTTTTGGAATCTGCACATTCCGGATGGCCTAGAGGCTAACTAGTAAAACACATGCACACACACACACATAACCACGCACACAACACAAAGGCGGAATATTTCACTGACAAATATTGCAAATGAGTTGTTCGGTGACAACATGAAATCTGAAATTGTCATGGTCTTTTTATTTTGTCCCCTTCTGAGCCAGGCAACTGTGCCCACTTAAAAACACGCCATATGCATGCACGCACGCACGCACACACACACTTTTGTCTCTTGTAAACACAAAAACAAAGAAACAAGCAAAGGTTTGTGTGTGAATCTTATTCCGCTGATATTTCTCATATTGGCTTTGTGTGCGCTCATGTCTGAGTTGTTCCAGTTTTTTTTATTCATGAATTCTTATTGAATTATTTAAAGGAAGAGTTTAACCGTGCAATGGTAAAGCTTAGCTTAGCACAAAGACTGGAAACATGGGAGAAAATCTAGCTTGGCTGTGTCGAGAGGTAACATAATGCTGCCTAATTAAAGGGTTTTAATTTACATGTTATATATATTTTCTACTTAATATGAAAAAAAAAAATCCAAGTGAAGGGTTATATTGAATTTATCACTGTGCGGAAGGGCTCTCTGGCATCTGCCAATGGAGACTTCTAAATTAAAAAATGTAACTTAAATATGCATATTTGCCAAAACGTAGACCAATTCCTTATTCCTTGAATATCAGACGTTTTAGTTTCTTAATCTGTGTCCGCTTTTTACAATTTTTGAGCATGTTGTGATGTTGGTACCACTAACTTGAACAATCAGGCAGAAGGTCACTCTTATTATCCGTCAGCGAAGGGTGCCAGAGCGTTTCCTGTGCTTTGAGTGGATTTGCGATGGTAGCAAATTGTCTTTCTGTGCAAGGGGCAATTTTTGCCTTCAAGAACCCGAATATGTACTGCAGATGCAGTCTCTTCAAAAATCAAATGTGAAACTAGAAGTGATTATGCATGGTGTATATTCAATAACCTCCAAAATTGAGAGGCGGACATCTTCACTCAAAATGTTTGCTATGATTTTTTTTTCTGTTAATCTTGCCCCGTCCTCACAACTGCAGGGGAGTTTAATAGACTTTCAGAAGCGCTGTGTTGCTCCAACTTTCACCTTGGTGGCTCTGCTTGATTGCGTATGTGAGTGAGTTTCTTTTGTGTTTTCCTCTGGCTCCCACTGTTTCTCTTTCTTTAAGGGTATTTCTGGGGATAATTTATCATTGAAAATATCTGTTATTTCCATGTCTGTCTTTCCCTCCTTTTCTCGGGTGTTCTCTTACATTATAACTGTTATATGCACGTACACCTATTTCCCTTTGCATGTCCTCTATTGTTCTCTCTTTGTATAGGTTCTCTGCCTCTTCTCTCATTCTTTGTTCTGTTTGCTGCTATGTGCCTCCTCCTGTTTGATAAGGAAGGAGACAGGCAGACCGAGAGATCCTCAGTGTTGGACTTTCAAGGCCCTTAAGTACTCAGAGATAGGATAGGAGACATGACACTTTTGTGTGTGTGTGTGCACCTGCACTCACTGATAGCACACATAGGCTATACAGCACACAAACCCATGTGTGCACACATCTACATACACACACACAAACATTCCTGTTCTGCACATTTACCAAACGTAGCAGGAGTGAGAGTTAAACTCTGTGGATCCCTAGAGTTAAGGGTCGTGGAGGACAGACATTTTTTTCATCTCTCAGTCCCTCCCTTCAGCTTCTCTCTATGTGTATGTTTTATTGTGTGTATAGGGTATTCAATTTTTAGCTACTTGATATCCAATACATTCACATTTGGGTGAATGGAGCACAATTAATAATATTTTTCCAGGCAGTGAAAGCATTTTTAGTTCTTGCTTTGCTTGAATTTGTATTTGCAGCTGCCATACTATGGCTCTCTGCAGTTAATCTTCCCAATGAGGCTGGCTGGTCTGTAGTCACCCTTACTGCTATACGCAATGGGGCAGTGATTTGAATGTATCCGTCGATAACAAGGCTAAAAATGGGACACAGTGCAGAAACAATGACAATTCCAATGTAGAATGTAGGCTAATGATCTCTGTGGCTTATACATGAGAAAAGGATTCAATTATTCAGAACAAAAATAGTTCATTAAGAAATAATTAGAACTAAATAACTTTTGCAAACTCATTTTCCTTATCCAACCTCATTTGGCAAATGTGTCTCATTTGGAAAAATTCTGTCCTTCTGGATTCTTTCCAGAAGCTGAGAAGAATTGCCGTCAGCTTGCCCTGCTAGAGCCTCTGTTCATACACACACAAATCTACAAATAATCTGTATATTCAATGCTTATGATTTTGTGGTCTAGATGTTGTGCCTGTGGATCTGTCTTAAAGAAACAAAGGGTCACCAACACCTCTATGTGCGTATCCATAGTCGTTGCAGCATTCACAAGGAGTTAGACCTCCTGGAAGTAAATGGAGAGAAAATAGGAAAAACTGTGTAAATGCTTATTTTGTGAATTGAGATGTCCCTCCCAGTCGAGCATAGCCAACATCTGAGCTAACATCAGCTACTAATGACAGCTGCAACACTGCATAACCTGTCAGTGGCTTTAACTGCTTTGGCCTTTCCATTTACACAGATAATGGACTGCCCAAATAGTGGAGGGGAACTTTTATACTATTCTCTTTTTTCTTCATGTCCACCCGCACAAAGAAACGGAATGTGAAACAGAGCCCGTGAATATATTCCCTAAAAGTAAATTGGGACGGACTTTCAGTAATGGACTTCCAGCCAATGTGTAGGGACTGTGTACAGAGTTGTGGAACTAGTTGAATTTTGTCATTGCATTTCACTAACTGCATTTTAATCAATAAATGTTTCCAAGAAGCATGCTTGTTTAATTACAAGCTCGGTAAAACTTGTTTATATATTTGTCGGGGGAGCTCAGAACGGTAGGATGAATCAATACCAGGCTTTAAAGTCAAAGAATACAATATGAAGCAATAAAAAAGGTGCTTTATTTCTTGTATAAAAATAGGATGATGTAAGATTCCTGAATACAACTAAGGGCTGCGCCTAAGTGAAACTAATAATAAGGCTGTCTTAAACAAAGGTTAGTAGATATTGAAAGCACATAACTGAAGCCATTTATATATATAATTAAACACAATGCCTTCTCTTGCACATCATCACATTATATCCCTAGGGAGGCCGGCTAAAACCCTTCAGATTTATTAAGCTACATGATCAGCAAGTCCCTTATCAAATGTTTTCCCCGCAGCAAAAGGAAGATGAGCCAAGAAGACAGGGCTAAGGAATGTTACAGAGCAGTGACAGCAGTGGTGTGAAAGCCCTTCTTTCTTCTAGCCCAGTAGAGTAGAGTTTTATGTGGTTTAGATATTATACGGAGAGAAATAAAAACAGTAAATATTTTTTGGTAACTCGGATACATTTTAATTCCCCACCAAACAAACTAGAAAAAGTTTTGCCGAAGGAAGTTGAAAGGATTTGGGTTCGGAACTGGATTTGGATTCCTTAAAATGCTAATGAACCCTGTATTTCTATTCTATATTAACTTTCCTCACCATCAACAACAAATTTGATGTTTTAAGGTTTTGTTACATATGTTTCTGCTGCCAAATTACAGTGAAGGTGACTGGAATTGTATTATTGGTACTCGCATCATTAAAACAATCTCGTTTGATAGACTCAAAAGCAACATGTCTTACTGGTTTGTCCCTTCTGCTGTTGACATTGTCACTTGTTTGCAGTTCACTGAGCGAAAGGAGTGTGACTTAGGCAACCATGGTTGCCTAGGCATGGTCTTGGTTGTATCCGAGCCCACAATGTGAGCTCAAAGGACGTGCTCACTTAGCTGGGACAAACAGGCACTTGCTAATTTAATGAACCTAGGTGCTGATACAGCAGAGACGCAGTCATCAAATGTTGCTTATCTTATCTTCTTTAAAAGCAGTGTGTGTATTCCCTATCATTGCGCACTGACAGAAGCACTATGGAGACAAATCTAGGCTTTATCCAACTTCACCAAAGAGGAAACCAATTTTTATTCCAGGGGGTCATTAGAAAAATGAATTGTGACTGAGGTGTCAAGGATCATATGAATGCCAACAGAAATAAGCTTGGCAGGAAAATGTTCTTCTTGGCAACACTTTTGTTTTTGGTTTAACTTTACCTTTGGCCTTCCGGTACGATGATTCAATCACTCGGCAGCGCTTAACAGCTGCTTGAAAATAGACAACAACAAAAGGAGGTTTCTATAGGAAATGTATTTCTCCAACTAAGGGAGATTGTATAAGTTGTAGTTTTAAGAAAAAGATGTTTGCCATTCTACGGTCTTAGCCACCAAGTAGATCCACTAGAGCAGCTGGTGTTACATACTGTATATTGCTTAGATGTATCATGGAAGAACTCTCCACCCCTCTCCTCTCCTCTCTGTCTGCTTGAGTGCAGTGTGGGTGCAGCAGGGCAGTCAGTTGTATTCAGTGTGATGACACAGGTGGCAGCTGCAACATTATCATTTGGCCTTGCACACATCTGATGGAAAATCTACTTATTTATTTTTCTAGCTTTGACACGGCTTCACTTCTCTTGTCATCTCTTCTCTTCACTTCCACGTCCCTATTCATACTTCATTTTTCAGTCTCTCTTTTTATCCCTCACCCCCCTGTATTCTTATATTTTTCAGCTCTCATGGGCCTGTCACACAGAACAAGATGGGAAATCAGCTTATCAACTGAGCCAACTTTTAGAATGTGTGCGTGTGTGTGTGTGTGTTTGCTTGAGCATGTGTTTGTTTGTGTTAGTGAGACTTTATGTGTCTGTAATAAGGCTTGGGGCATATGTTTGTGTGTGTGTGTGTGTCTACTGTATTTGCTACAGTATGAGTGTGTGTTACTTTTTGTAATCATCAGACCAAACCATCAGTGCTGCTCACCATTGTGTTAGGAGCCCCACGGCTCTAACACACACTGATGTATACAATACGAAACACACACACACACACACACACACACACACACACACACACACACACACACACACACACACACTGAGCCTGTGTATGTAGATGCACTAATCTGTGTCAGTATGTTTACGCTCACACACAACAACCACTACTGCTACAATTCCTGAGCTCTCCCAAATGATAGATCTCCCTGACAGCCTTTTCCACACTGTCTTAAGTACACTCTTAATTGTTTTCCTTACTGTCAGGCTATACAGCTGACCTATCAAACTAAAGCTGTCAAGGCTTTATACTTTACCAGTGTCTTTCACTCCTACGTTTTATTTGGCTGCACTTAGTGCACACATCATATTGTATTGCTGATCACACGGAAATGATAAATACCGCTTTTCCACTGCGTGGTATCAGCTCGCCTCGACTCAACTCGCATTTTTGGCGTTTCCACCTCAAAATCATGGTACCTGGTACTGGCTGTTTTTTTTTGGTATCGCCTCGCTCTATGTTGCTAAACAATGCTAAAAGGTGACATCAGCCAGCCGGCCACTGATTGGCCAGAGACTCCCAGCTTCATTCTGTTGTATATTCTCCCAAACTCTCCTCAATAAAATATTCAGGCTGAGACATGGCTTGCATTAGCAAACACATCAGGACTCTTTTAATGGCCCGTCGCAATATTCTTCTACTTCTTTTAGCAAACAGATACAAGGGTGGTTTTCCTTAAAGAGGACCTATGATGCTTTTTGACTTTTATGACCTATAAACGTTGTTATGATGATTCATAGTCATGCTTAACCATACTAAATTATCAAATAATGACTTACATGCATTTCGACATATTCCCTGCTGACCGTCTGGGGTGTCTGTGCAGAGCACTAAACACTATTCTAGCCAGTCGAGAAGTCACGTGTTCAAAGCGGTCTACCCTTTCATAATTTGTGATGTCGCATAAAACTTTGTGACTTCTCCACGCGGATGTTTCCATGTATGGTAATGCTGTCACTTCCCTGTTCGCGTCTGCCTCGCGCCCTTATAGGTCCATGCTCGCGCTTCCCGCCACTGAAAGTGTTCCGGAAGGAAGGTAACCAATCACAACGGAGTGGGGTTTGCAGGAGGGGGGGGAGGGGAGCGGAGATGGCCGAAGCACAGGCGGAGGGAGCCGAAGCACACACACTCAAGTGTTGACAGGATGTGCTGGATCGCCAAAATAAGAGAAAGAGCTTCCCGAAAATCTACATAGTTTTTTGTGATGTGATTCGTGTCAGGTTGCTCTATAGCAGTGTAAAACAAGAAATTAAGACCAGAAAAGTAGCATAATAGGTCCTCTTTAAACATTTTCCATCCGTATTTTTGGCGGTTAGTTCAATAAATAGTACAACAACTGCTCGTAATTACTGCTTTGCTACTTGGCTCCGGAGTCGGCTTCCTGCCCCTTTGTATGACAACCCCGCCCACGTTCAGGAGGTACTATGTGCAGTGGAAAACGACCCATGCTGCTACCAAACCAAGTTGAGCTATGTCGAGTTGAGTCGAGTAGAGCTACATGTGTGCGGTGGAAAAGTGCCATAATTACACATTTTAGTCATATGAAACAGCTAGGTCTGAAACGTGGCTGTATTTTATAAACACTGTATTTATTATACACCCATTTCAAAATAATGTAAGGTTATGGAAGATTTGATCTGTGCTTTAGCTAATTTCTTATCAATATATATTTAAAAAAAAGAATTGGCCCATTTTAGTATTAAACGTTTTCCTTTATTATTAAATTTTAAAGCATTTGATTTGTATACTATCAGTTAATGACTTAAAAACAAAGTAGTAATACCTTTGTAAGACTTTTGAATTCCACAGTTGGAAATATTCCTCTTATAAGAATAAAACAGGTAATACTGAAACAGTGTCAACCTGTTTGATAGTTTGATAGCAAAATTGTTTGATAGTGTATATAATTTGGCTACAGGGTGTGTATGCAGTTTGAACTTACAGGTTTTATATTATTAAAAACAACTATTCATATTTAATGTTAGTAATTGTGGATTCTAGGTGCTTTTTGTGGCATCGTGGATGTGTATCCCTGAGTGGGAGTGATTTGTAGTTTTGGTTAGTAAAATATGGGCAGAGGTATGACCCTTTTGTGCTTTTCTACCATTGTTGAGTGGAGAAACTGGCTGCCGTGTCCATGGGAAATGATATTAGTGAAAACCCAGGCAGAGTTAGAAACAAGACAAGTCTATGACCACAATGAGAAACAAATGGAGAGACATTGGATTAGCCAGAGTTTTAAAGTTTAGAAAGATAAGTTACAGAGAACTTGGAGAAGGGCAGTAAAATGTTTGGGTGTGCAATAGTCATTGATTAATGAGCCTGCATTCAGGAAATGTAGCAGTTACAGTAGAAGCCTTGGGCATAGGAACAGCACAGCTTTACCGCCTCCGCAGTCCAGATACACAGGAAGAGGGAGAAGCCAACAGTGGTAGCCTGATGAAGGTGGAGGCATCCCAGGTCTACTGCCAGATCTCAGTTTGACATGGAATGGGAAGCCAAGGAAAGGGATTCTGACAGAGTCTGCTGCTAGGTTTGACCAGGGTTCCTTATTGTGAGGACCACCCTATGTAAAGCAATACTGTCAACACAATTACAGGACCAGATAGAAGTTATAGTGTCAGATTTGTCTACTATGTGAACATTAGCAACTTTTATAAAATGTAGTATGGGAATGGTTGAGGAGCACTGATGCAGCAGTACATAGTAATCCGAAGGAACAATTGTATGCCCACACGGTGTGAGCTGAATTGACAACTTACAGGAACATATTAGACAGAGAGTAATTCTGAGCATAGATCACAGCTTCTGCAATAATTAGACACTACCAGCGGGGACCCTGTTGACACATGGGGGAGCAGCCTGGTGCTGCAATCAATCTGGTTGCAGTTGAAGTGCACAAGAAGGAGCAGGCCGCGTCATTTGCTAGCGTGGAGCCAAAATCAGATAGCTGCAGATCAGGTAAAACATCCATCTATTTGTTAACCAAACTACTAAACCTATTCAGGGGTGCGGCAGTGGGTAGGCAGTGGATAAAGCAATCACCCACTGCATGGTGGGTTGGTGGTTCGATACCCCACCTCCTGCCGCATGTTTAAGTGTCCCTGGGCAAGGCACTGAACCCCAAATTGGTCCCATTGGTTAGCTTGCTACCTGAATGGTAGCTGCTTCTAACGTTGTATTAGTGAATGAGGCTATGTAAAGCATGTTGAAAAACAGTGCTATGTAAGTGCAGTCTATTTGCCATGTTCAGGCTCTAGTCTAGAGTTGGTTACACCTGAACGGAGTGGCAGTTTATCACAGGGCTAACGCAGACAAACACAGTCATACCTACAGGCCATGCACAGTTTCCATTTCACTTGCCTGGCATGGCTTTGCATAGGGAAGCTGATAAGACTAAAATGGCATGGCAGCTCTCTCCTATGCTGAGAACCAAAATGTAGCGTCTTCTCATTTTAAAATAGTGGCAGTTAAATTCCGTCTACTGTAGATTACATATGATGAAGTGAGTGTACGTCATGAATCTTTCTTTGTTCAGCGTTTTTTTATGATAATTAAGGAAAAGGGGAGGAGGGAGGGCAAAGTGCTCAATAGACTAAGATTAAAGAGCCAATCAGGGACACTGGGACGGTTTTGTCCACTTTTGTTAATTGATTAAACTGTAACGGTGTATTTTAGATTGCCATTGGCAGCTGGAATGTTCAAGGTGACATGGATACATGGATGTTTGGAGCTTAATGGGCAATCCTGTTGTGGATAATTAAGTTTTTATGACTTAAATTAGGCATTAAATCAGACAGCCAATCCCATTGATCCAGAATGAGCAGCGGCACATGACAAGCATGTCATTCCCGAGGAATCCTTTGATAATAGAAGTTGCGGTGTTCGGTTACACATGCTGAACTTTACAGTAAGGTTAATGTTCTCTAAGTAGACTGAATAAAATATACATCATGACTGGGAAGTGTCGCCTGTTCTCTCTCCAGTAGGACCCTTGGAAAGGATGATATTGACACATTAATTCTCCAAAAGCCCCTCTGACTTGTCTGATATTAATGCTTCCTCCTAGACGTAGCCCCTCTCTGCTTTCCTCTTTGTCCACAACTCCAATTATCTCCTTCTTTAATCTTCTGTAACTTTAGATCTGTGCGGTCAGCTATTGAACTCACTTTTACCTTGTTTTACCCCTCATCCATATGAAAATCCCTATCTCTATCTCCCCTATTGCTGTCCTCTCCTCTCTTCTTATGTTGTTTTACCTCACTACTGCATGTGCCATCCATTGCTTTGACATGCTTTTTTCCCCTTGTTTTGTCATTTGTCTTTAACCCAACTTTCTTTAACCTTCTCTTCCTCTTTGTCCTCATTGTCCTTCACTACTCCCCTGGCTCTCCCTTCCTTCCTTCCTTCCTTCCTTCCTTCCTTCCTTCCTTCCTTCCTTCCTTCCTTCCTTCCTTCCTTCCTTCCTTCCTTCCTTCTGTCGTATTTCTCATTTCCCTCATCTTTACTCGTTCTACTTCTTTCCATCGGACTCCCCTTGCTTTTGGTTCTGGGCAATTTCACCAAGCATATTGGCACATGCCTGTGGTCAATGAGTTTCGCCATGATTACGACCACACACACACAGACGCATGTGCGTACGTGCATTCGCAAACAGACCTGTTTGGGATGGTGGTTGATCAGGAATGCCAGACTCTCAGCATTCTATGGCCATCAGCTCTATTCAAGAAACCTCATTAGGCCTCCTGGCCACAGCATGGCACTGGCACTGAAACATGACAGTCTGCCTCTCTCACTCTGGTAAGAATTCGATATCCTGGGGTTTTCCACTTTTCATTCATCGACAATCAGAAGAAGTGGCTTGGAGTCACTGATCAAACCCAAGCTCAGCGACTCTAGTACTCTAGTACTTTTTCATTCGCTTTTAAATGTCTTCTAATTTGTTTTATGTATTTTAATCTTGCCCCTGTAAAGCACTTTGAATGGCCTTGTGTTTGAATTGTGCTATATAAATAAACTTGCCTTGCCTTGCCTCGCCTTGCCTTGCCTCGCCTTGCCTCGCCTCGCCTCGCCTTAGGCAGTAATCACATTGGACGCCGCAAACACCAAGTTGAACCACGGTGCTTCCGTGGCCTGCAGTCGACTTGCTGTTGCTATGCAACACATAATCGTCCGTCTATCAGTTGTGTGCCTGCAAGATAAACAACACACAATAACTATCAACAGAAGCTACATTCAGGCACAGAAACACATCAATTATGAACAAATCTTAAGATTTAGCTGAAACTCCAAATTCCCCACTAAAGTTCCTCTAAGCTGGTAAAGAGTCAAGAGCTTATTAAGTACTTGGCTTTCCTCCTTTGTTAACTTGTCGGCCCAAAAATTGTTGTAAATCATTGGCTATAAACAAGCTCATGTCCAGAGGTTGTGTGTTCAATTCTTGTCCATTCAAGTAGATAGAACACCACTCTCTTGCTCAATAACATTGTTATCAATTTTCATATTTGTCCTAACAGCAACAATGGAGATAGGCTGATTAAAAAGTCACTAAAAGTAATCAGAGGACATGGCGGACTAATTTGCATTTTGATTATACTGTTGTCGTACATCGGTCCTGCTCTCCCCAGGTGCTTAGCAGAGATCGGGGCTACACAGTGTGCATGAAGTGCTCTGAATCTGAATTATTTGGCAGTGACAAAAAACACAAATGTATGGTTGTGTGCACCAACAGTACCGCACCAGTTACATAGGAGAACAAGTAACAATATAATATAATATAACAATATCACTCAGGCGACAAGTTAGCAGGAATGGTTAATGTGCCCCTCAATTACTCACAGTGTTCTCAAGTTTGTGTTAGAGCATGTGTGAGTGCATGTGATGGTTTGTGTGCTGTATATATTGCTATAATATTTGCAACCTTTCCCCTAGGCTATTTTGGTAAATAAGTTTGTTTTCTTTTCCGAATTTCTTTGTAGAGAATCGGGCAAGAGATGACTCAGTCTCAGACATTGTAATATATTCAGGCCCTCAGCCACATTGATATGCAGTGGTTATGCCCTGTCTGAGATATTGAGTGTCTAAATATTTATCAAGTTACAAACACTCACTGAGTCATGTAGGTTGCACAAGGTGACTGTTTTTGGCTGCTTTATCCCCAATATAACATCAGCTTTATATAGATCATTTCTGCAGTAGGACAATGGCAGCGTTAGAAGATTGGTCGCACTGTTTGAGCCGATTAGCTGTGCAGTGCATCACATTAGTGTCCTGCCTCCCAGTGTGTGCCTCAAGCAGGGAGGTCCACGATGTGACATCCCGCCAGCTGCTAGGCAGTTTGCTGCAGTGTGGGCCGGATTGACAGCTGGAGCCACGTTAGGTCTACTTTTGTCCTCTCCATCTTTCTTGGTCATCTCAGCACTAACCCCACCCCAACTGTCACCAACAAAAAAGTATAAAACACAACGACAACAACAAAACAAAACTTTCGCCTTACTCCATCAGACCGCACTAACGTACCATCAATCCTTGAACCGTCAGGGTCTGTCCGGCCCTGCCTGCCGCCGGCATACTTAAACACCAAGTTGCATGAGGAAGAAAGAATTAAAGATAGAATGGAGGGGTACAGAGAAGGTAAGAGTACGATGAGATAAGAGAGCAGACTTTTAGAGGGCAGGCTTTTAGTTTTTATGTTTCCTGGACAACACATTCCTCATATTTTGACAAGGGGTCCTAATCAGGCTCTCAGAGATCAACCTGCCTACTGTTAACATCAATCACCTTCAATATTCTAATGCCCACACACTGTTTCCAGCATTTAGCCTACTGCCCAGAATTAGCATTCACAGAAAGGGAAAAACAATTGTGAATTGAAAGGACTTGGCAAATATATATAAAAATATAGCTATGTTTAATGTACAGAAAAAAATATATACAGTATACTGTATATAAAGAAATATATAAAACATATAGGGGAGAACGGGGTAATCTGAGACACATTTTACATTTGCTCCCCTCTAAGCGAGCTAAAATAATTCATCACTCAAATTTACACTTTTCCCATTAATTCAGGATGTTTCCTAGAAATGGGCATTAGCAGAATTTATTCAAGACAAAGGGCAGTGCAAATATGATTGTTTTAAAAAAAAGTTGTCATGTGTCTCACTTTACCCCAGCTGTGGGGTAAACTGAGACAGACCAGAAAAATCAAGGGGGTAAACTGAACCACTTGCTTTTTCCACTCTGAAACTACCATAACAACACATGTTGTAACAGTTAGAACCCTGACAGATAGATTGAAAACCAAATATTCCAAAACTAATGTCGGACTAGTAACAGAATCATGGGGTTTGGTCAATTAAGCAAAAAAAATTTCTAAACACTTGAAAGTAACTCTGATCAAATACAACATGTGATTCATATTCAATAATTAACATTCAAATGACAGATGGAACCAGTTAGATCAACACAGTCTGGGGGTCAGAACACAGGACCCTTAGAGCCAGCTAGTGTCTGGGGGTCAGAGCAAAGGACAATCAGAACCAGAACAGTCTGGGACTCAGAACACAGGACTACCCCCTGCTCTCATTTACCATATTTTGAGTCTTGTTTTCTGCATTTGTTTTATTGGGATCATTCATTGAATAAAGACATATTTCTTAGTGTTTATTGATGTTAAAGGTCACTCTCCTGCCCCTCACATACACACGTGGCAAACCATGCCCTTGCTGACACCCCTTCAACCATCAACCCCCACCTCCAGCCCACATTGTCTTTTGTCTTTTCAAACTAGTCTCCTTGCTACCTCAAATATAATGGATTCATTTTAAGAGGGCACAGACACTGTCTCACTTTACCCCACGGCATTTGTCTCACTTTACCCCAATGCCACAATTTGAGAAAAACCTACCTCTCTCAGCAATTCAGGCTAATCTTCAGTTATCATCATCATATGGTTTCATATGTTGGTAGTTCATCAACATGTGTGATAGAAGTGTTTCTACCTGAATCAATTTGCTTTGGCACAACAGTTGATTAAGTTGACAGCAAGAAAATTAACCTTTACGTGCAAAAAAGACATTTCTGTGAAAAAAAAACATGCTTACAACATCCCCATGAGGTCCTCTCTTTCATGGCCAAGGTGAAATGAGAGGGGCTTGAAAACATATATCTCACATGACCAAAAATGTGTCCAGTGTCTTAGATACAGATGGTGTCTCACATTACCCGATGCCTCACATTCCCCCGTCCTCCCCTCTAGCTTGACTAAGAGAGTATGTTGATATCAACAACCAAATCCTGTCCCCAATGTCATTGACTAAAAACACAATAAACAATGTAAATTGCGGGTTTTTACTCAGTATAATAATTCACATTATTTCTTAAATGTATTTAATTGATTTGTCATGTTCTTAGTTCATTGTAACTGCTATCTTGCTCTGTAGCAGATTTACTATTATACCTCTGCATTTCCTTTAGTTTTGATGTGTTTCCTTTATTATATAATGTAAGTTGAATATTTGCAAAAAAACATAGACATAGCAGGCGAGTTGAATTGTGAGACAACAGTTAGATGATTGGGAGAGCCATACAGGGGGATGAGTGAGGAGAGGTAGGGAATAGACCAGGAGAAAGAGATGGAAGAGTACAACAGTAGTGTAGATGCAGAGATGGCAGGGGAAAGAAAGGATGTTGCCACAGGCTGTACAAGAGATTCGCTTCCTTAAAGGGTTTGTGTATTGATGAAAACCAGCTAGTTCAAAGTAATGGTGTGTGCTTTGGTCTTGAGATACCAGGCCCGGGCTGTAGTTTCACCCCTTGTTTGATTTTGTGTTGCAGCTTTACCCAGCAAAGTGCCTTCAGTTGATGTGGGAGACTCTGACGTGCACATCTTGTCGGAGAATGTTCAATGGTGCTTTTCTGTTCAAGAGCAAAATAGTAGATAGTTGCTGCATTGTGAGATTCATGAGTGTTGACATCATGTTTTTCTCTGTTTTTCCCCCTATCTTTCTATCCCCCTATACTTTCAAAGAACCACAGGATTGCTTTCTTCATGTAGGTGTCAATGAATATACAGGTATATAAGAAAAATTCACATTTACCAACTTTTAAATTATTAATCTCAACGTAAAGAATTGGAAACTTTCGGGTGTTCAATGCACTTCAGCTTGATGGCCTCAATTAAAATGAGTTGCGTGGGTGCAGGGATACTGAGCCATGGTGTGTGATTGATGGCATTTCCAGTAGGGGTGCTTTGTTTGCGCTGGGCCTGTGTTACACGGTTTTGTTTTTTATAATTAGTGAAGGGTCATGAAATAACCCCCCAAACTCCTTCTCCATGTATAAAAAATGACGAAGACAGGCAATAGCAAATGTTGTATAGGGGTTGTTTTAGGAGTTTAAGGAGCTCTTTTATGCAGACTTGGCCATTACCACATTGTTGTGTTCTTCACTGCCCAATAAAAACTAAGGTTGCAGGAAAGGGCCCACTTAAATCACTCTGATTTACCTAGGTGTGTGTGTGTGTGTGTGTGTGTGTGTGTGTGTGTGTGTGTGTGAGCGTGCGTGCCTGCCTGCCTGCCTGCCTGCCTGCCTGCGTGCGTGCGTGCGGTTGTGTGTTTAAGGACTGTGTGTGGTTGTGTGTTTAAGCACTGTGTGTGTAAGAGACTCTCCAGAGTGTACACACACACAGGCCGGTCTGTCACTGGCGAAGATGCAGCCTGCTTGCCGCAGAGCGCATACTTGACAAGGACACCTGAGTTTGTAAATCAGTCTTGCTCTCTTCCTTTCCTTGCTTCGCTGTCTGTTCAAATATTGTTTCTTCTTCTTCATCTCAGTTTTTAATCACCTTCTCACTACTCTCTTGTTGTTTTTCTCCTGTCAACTCACCTCTATTTCTACATTTGTTTACTCCTTTCTCTCATCACTTTCTCTCATCTCATCACGCTTGACCTTTTCCTTTGTCCGTCTGTCTGTTTGCCCTTCTTGGTACTCCAACCCAGTCTCACAGTGAAATGTAAAATAGCTACATTGGTCCACAGCGCAAAATGTAGAGGTTTCACAATAATGGCCTTGAAATTGTGAGTTACCTACATTTGTTCCCCCTATTCATTTCTAATGGACAGCGTACATGTCACGTGACTTTCAAGTCCTCCCGGCCGAAACGAAACCCAAGCTGTGACCGCCATTGCCCCAGCTTTTATTCTGCAGATTTTTAAGATGTATAAGCTATTAAATGGGTTTATGATAACATTGTTAGTGAGAAATGTGTGTCTTACTCTCACAATCTTCACTCAGTGAATGTATACGGTGTAGTTTGATTGTTATCACGAATATTATTCTGGACATCGCCAAGAAAATGTAGAAATACAACATTTGTTTCAGGTTGATATACTGGTTGCTATGACGCTCCTGGCGCTGCCTTGAACCGGAAACAGGAAGCGTTTGAATTATTATGATTTCTTTGCTGTAAATGCTTAATTTGTTGTTCTCTCATTTTAAAAACACATGTTTATTACAGAGTAGGGATGACGTCTACAGAGTCGCCTGTTTACAGCTCCCGTGACAGTTATGAACGTTTTATATTTTCTTTGTCACGAGGAAAGCCAATCAAGAGAGCAGAGCTCAGTCATCCTCCACAGTCAGACAGGAAGTGAAGCGATAAATTACAAAGTAAAATCGGTTGGCACTTCCGGTTTCACCATATGTAATGTATTTAGCTTTCTGTATATGTCCATGGTAGTCATTTAGAGCGAGCTGATCGCTCGATATTGTGGACTTTACAGTTAAAATAGCAGGAGAGATCACTTTGCTTGCTTTTTAACCTCTGTATAATCTTATGGATTAAATTACTTTTTATGTTATTCATTATTTTACATGAAAAAAAAATACCTTTGAGGAGAGATATCCTTGACACCTATTTTTTTTCTCACCTGCACACTTTGTTACCTTTTACCTTTTACGTTGTATCTTATTTTCTGTTGTCTATATCTTTTTTGTTTTTTTATTGTGCAAATAAATTAAATCAAATCAAAAGCATTAAACCGGAAACAGGAAGCGTTTTGATGACTTTTGTTTTTTATTTATTTTTATGTTTTGCTGGAAAAGCTTAATGTAACTGCTAAATTGTGTTCTCTCAGTTTTAAAAAAAACATGTTTATTTCAGAGCAGGGATTACGTCTCCAGAGTTGCCCGCTTACACCTCCTTTTTTATCTCGCAAATAAATTAAATCAAACTTACATTCATCCTTTTTTAATATGTCTTTCCTTTTTTACTGCTCAATCGTTTTATTTGTTTGTATTACTATATATATATTTTTTTAACCATGTTCAATAAAGACTTACAAAAAAAAAAAGAGAGAAGAGAAGATATATATATCATGATTTACTCTTTTCATTGCATTTCCTTTAGACGGACATGCCCTTGATCCGGGAGTGGTGGTGTCTTCTACTTATGGAGTGTTTTAAAATAGAAGGGTATGAATCCTGCAAAATATATGTATATTATTTAAAATAGCAGGAAAGTGCTAACAAAAAGCACTTTCCTTGTTTTTTAACCTCTGTATAATTTTTATTTTATTCATTATTTGACATTAAATTACCTTTGAGGTGAGATATCCTTCACCCTTTTTTTCTCATCCTGCACAAGTTACCTTTTACCTTTTACTTTATATCTTATTTTTCTGTGGCCTATTTTTTTATTGTGCAAATAAATTAAATCAAACAATAAGCATGATGGTGAATTGTAGGTGTGTTTAAATGTAGAGTCGTAGAATCTTTACACTGACAACATTAAGACCTTTCCAGCGATGTATTCAGTTGGTGTTCTTATGGCAAGGTTTTGATCTTCTGATCACTTTTAAGGCCCAATAGCGAAAATAAAGCTTTTTGTTTGCTCATTTGTTTTCTTTTGGAAATAATAATCCAAAGGATGTCACTTTCAGAGATTATAATGCAGAACGCTATGCATAATCTAAAATACAGGCCTAAATCAAATATACCTGCATAGATGGATGGATGGATTTGTAGATGGATAATGTAGGCCTACTTTATTTATTGCCATAGGGAAATTGTAGCATTGAAGCAGCAGTTATTGTGGATTGTATTGCAGTTGGCAGGAATGACTTTCTGTAGTGGTTGAATAGCTGAAGGAGCAGTGCTGTCCATTATCTTCAGCAGCTTGTGAATTATCATTCTCTCCACAACCAACTATGGGCCCAAATGGGTAAATAATGAGTTGCTCATGAAGTACAGTCTGCTCTGTCCCTCCATGCACAACCCCCATGTTACATTTTGCAGTCTGTTGTTGAAGTAAATGCCCAGGTCTCTGTAGCCCTCCACCATCTCATCCTCTTCCCCCAGGATTCGAGTAGCCAGGCATCCTATTGTTTTCGGCCTATAGTGCTCCATTTCATCCAACAATCCACAACCATCTCCCTCATCTTCCTCCCACACCATGCATGGCACAAAACTGTGCATGCACATTGTCTCCTGTCCTGCTGACCACCCTCCACAACTGCTGAATATTCTGAATATCTCATTAAAATAGGCCTATGAAGAGAGTGCAGAGATTAAATGAGGGGCATGCAGTGAAAAATGTCTTAACAGCCTTTAGTCAATTTGGCCATGCTTTCTCTCTCTCTCTCTCTCTCTCTCTCACTCACTCACTCACTCACTCACTCACTCACTCACTCACTCACTCACTCACTCACTCACTGTTAACATATAGTCTTCAGTCTGATTGGCCATGCTCTCTCTCTGTGTCTCTCTCTCTGTCTCTCTCTCACTATAGTAGGGCTTTAGTGGATGATTTGGTTCAATAGGCCTATTAACTGATATAATATATGCTTTTAATATATTTTATTTCATAATAAATATAATCAGCCACATGAAATTACATTATATCTTTAAAATCAATATCAAAAATCAATTTAAATCAATATCAGGCTATAAAACAAACATAGTGGCCTTTTGATTCAGCTTGGTGCAGACATGAAAATGGAATGCGGCCATTCAGATGACGTCACAAGCTAAAAGAATGCGGCCCATCACCGGCGGATAGCTCGGAACTCTTTATATGTCCATGCCATGAACTCATAGGCATCGCTTCCATGCTTCATGGGAGCTGCTCGTGAAAAAAAAACGTTCCTAACTGTCACAGGAGGTGTAAGCGGGCAACTCTGGAGACGTAATCCCTGCTCTTAAATAAACATGTTTTTTAAAAATGAGAGAACACAATTTAGCAGTTACATTAAGCTTTTACAGCAAAAAAAAAAAACGAAAGTCATCAAAACGCTTCCTGTTTCCGGTTTAATGCTTTTGATTTGATTTAATTCATTTGCACAAAAAAAAACAGAAAAGATATAGACAACAGAAAATAAGATACAACGTAAAAGGTAACAAAGTGTGCAGGTGAGAAAAAAAATAGGTGTCAAGGATATCTCTCCTCAATTAATTTCATGTAAAATAATGAATAACATAAAAAGTAATTTAATCCACAAGATTATACAGCGGTTAAAAAGCAAGCAAAGTGATCTCTCCTGCTATTTTAACTATAAAGTCCGCAATATCGAGCGATCAGCTCGCTCTAAATGACTACCATGGACATATACAGAAAGCTAAATACATTACATATGGTGAAACCGGAAGTGCCAACCGATTTTACTTTGTAATTTATCGCTTCACTTCCTATCTGACCGTGGAGGATGACTGAGCTCTGCTCTCTTGATTGGCTTTCCTCGTGACAAAGTAAATATAAAACGTTCATAACTGTCACAGGAGCTGTAAACAGGCGACTCTGTAGACGTCATCCCTACTCTGTAATAAACATGTGTTTTTACAATGAGAGAACAACAAATTAAGCATTTACAGCAAAGAAATCATAATAATTCAAATGCTTCCTGTTTCCGGTTCAAGGCAGCGCCAGGAGCGTCATAGCAACAGCATAACAACCAGTATATCAACCTGAAACAAATGTTGTATTTCTACATTTTCTTGGCGATGTCCAGAATAATATTCGTGATAACCATCAAACTACATTGCATACATTCACTGAGTGAAGATTGTGAGAGTAAGACACACATTTCTTACTAACAATGTTATCATAAACCCATTTAATAGCTTATATATCTTAAAAATCTGCAGAATAAAAGCTGGGGCAATGGCGGTCACAGCTTGGGTTTCGTTTTGGCCGGGAGGACTTGAAAGTCACGTGACATGTACGCTGTTCATTAGAAATGAATAGGGGGAACAAATGTAGGTAATTCACAATTTCAAGGCCTTTATTGTGAAACCTCTTCATTTTGCGCAGTGGACCAATGCAGCTATTTTACATTTCACTGTGAGACTGGGTTGCGTACTCACAAACATGTTCTGTCCCGGCTTTACCCCTTTATTTGTTGTTGCATTTGATACATTATTCGATCACTATTTTACCTTTTCTTCCCCTTCTTCTTTTCAAACTTGGATCTAAAATGTCCCTTTGATACAGACCATATGTCTGTACAACCAACTCTTTGTACTGTGCCCGCCCCGTAATTAATTATTTTCAATCTTGTCTGCTAATGTGTGTCATGTTGTTTTCTTAAATGTCTGGGTGTTTAAAAACACCACTGATTCTTTCCTCTCTTTTTTTGTAAGATTAGCGATTTAGACCTAATTAGGCCATCCCACATAAAACTCCACGACCGTAGTGGATTTGTTCAGCGCTGTGGCAATTCCCTCATGTTCTTTCACAGCGCCCTATGTTAGAAGATTTGGCTGGATTTGAAATTCTCACTCCTGTTAATTAGATCAAGGAATCTGCATGGCGTCTTGTAGTGTTTATCCAGCCATCAGAGCCTATTAGAAAGCAGAGACACACTCCCTGAGCTCTTCAAGGAAGCTGTGTAGACAACGACACACTTCATGATGTTTTTGGTGTTTTTTTGGCTGTTTTTTAAAAGTTTTATCATGCAGTCGGACATAATTGGTCATAGGCTGAGCTTGTAACCCTAGAACACTAACGCTAAATATTGTTACTCTATCACTAACGTTGGGTGTTTTTCCCCCCGATATAATATACCCGATAAAAAGTATTTCTCATAAAAATATATTAAAGTACAACAGTACATGGCAAATTGTGTTTTTTTTATTTCCCCCATACAACTTCTCATAAAAGGAAAAGGTATCATGGGGGGATCCTATATAAAGGCTGTAAAAGGAATTATAAATAAGCGAATCTTTAACAAGAAATTAAAAAACAAAACAAAAAAAACAATGGAGGTGGGAACTTGTTCTTCGGCCCACCCATTCCTGAGACATGTGAACCTTGTCTGGTGAAGGCACAGTCCCTGCATCACTGACAGCAGTGGGAGAGATAAACAAAAAAGGGCATTTTTTGGGATGGAGAAAATATATAAAGTGAATATATATACCTTTTAAAAATTTGACCATATACATTCCCTTTGACATTACCACTAAGTGATATGTATTCATAAAAAATACACTAAATAAATATAACATGCAAATTCCAGGAGCTCTCTCACTTACCTTTACTTAAATACAGTCTCCATACAGTTACATTGTAAAAATAACTATACATTATCACTAACGTGCCTGTAGAAAAAAGCAGGGATGGGAGCTGGGTAACAATTATACCTTCTATAACGTCATTGAGCAGCTTGAAGGTACTGAAGGACCCTGGCAACTCAGACAGCAGCAACACAATGAAAAGTATGAAAACACAATCGGGGGAGGAATCAGCCGAGGTAAGTGTTCTAGGGTTAAAATGTAGGATGTTTGGCTGTAATTCAGATTTATTTTTAAAAGGCAATTCAAATGAACACGTCAGAAAGTATTTTTCATGCTTCTGCGTTCTGTAGTTGGGGGAATACAAGCATCAGAGACACGAGGCACTGGCAAATTAAGATGCTATTAACACATGTAACAGACTGAGTGAACCGGTTTATGCATGATTGATGATGTATCTTTAAAGTCAGAAAAGGAAGAAAATCGTTTTAATTCCTTAATCGCAAAACATCAGTAAGAAGAAAAAGTTTCAAAGCAATGTTGACCCTGTTCCTCTCTACCATGTTTACTTTATCATACAGCCCCCCCCCCCCCCCCCCCCACACACACACACACATATCCTGTATTATATACTGCCTGAGACTCACTTAGCACAGTCACTTTAAAACTTTGAAATGCAAAAAAAAAGCTCAACATAGCACCTCACATATATTAAAAGTCTGGTGGTGTTAAGGTTCTGGAAACTTTCACAAGCCATTGCACAGACAGAATTTCCCTACCACATAGTCTAATTAGTACAACTGTCTATTTCATGGATATGACTACTTCTGTCCAATTAATTACGTAAGGTATGTACCATGTACAAAAAAGGATTAGGCTAAGTTTTTTTTTTATCTTTAACCAACATGTACTGTAATTGATTCTGATACCTTAATTTGCACTTTTTTTAGATTGCAAATCCAGCAGTAGCATATAAAGAAAGTCAAATCCCGAGTATGATGCTGGCTACATTTGTATGGAGCTCAATGTACACCATAAAAACACAGGAAGGCTCCATGAAAAGGTGTGAAAAGTGGAACACACTACAGTAAATACCATATATACAGTATATAGTTCACAACCAACTGACTCTCAGTCACCATGCCACACAGACAAAACAAATGGTCCAATTCAAGAGAGGGACCACAATATAGTTGCTGCTTCTTATGGAGTGTTAACGAGTGATCAAACACGTGCTAGTAAGTGATATAGTGTTATAGGTTTACAATTTAATTACAACTTAATTAAGAAACTGACTAATTGAATTCTATTGAAAGATCAGCAATAAGGTATCTGAATAACAGATCAACTAACTCCTCATTTTAGTGTATCCGTAAGTGCCTGTGACACGGCTAATTTCGTATCACAGTTAACGTGTCCAATAATAAGCGTTGTACGAAATTCCACTTTCTTTGTGATCCCTCCGCTTCTTCAATCCCCTCCCTCCTTTAATTTGATTTCAGAGAGACTACCTCGCGAATAGAAAGCGTTCATTGAATTAGCATCGCCAACTGTTAAACTGTACTTAGTTAGATCACCAGTTAGATGTGTTCTGGCTAATTGCATTTCTGCCACTCACACCAAATGCCTGTCTAGAGCCCTGGCACAGTAACAACATTACGTTTAATATTAATTTGAACGTACAACACAAGGACACTTGCACATTCATGTCCATGAAAGCACATGGGGGGCTATGTAAATACATGCATTAGACACAAACATGCATATGGACACATGTGTTGCACTAATACAATAACACATACACACACGCTCATATATAAGGACATCTCACACAAGAAAACACAGGCAACAATTGTGTCGGCAAATGTCATCTCTGCTTACCCTCCCATGAGGTACGGTGTCAGAAGAGATTGTGTTACTTTAGTGAACATTGCACACTTTGTCCCCATTTGATTTTGGTGTGTGTGTGTGTGTGTGTGTGTGTGTGTGTGTGTGTGTGTGTGTGTGTGTGTGTGTGTGTGTGTGTAAGAGAGAGAGAGAGAGAGAGAGAGAAGGGGCACAGTGATGAGATTTGTTGCATAAGGGGATGCAGTGAAGTGTGAAAGAGAACAGGTGGCTCTCATTTCTGCCATCTAGCTTTATGTGCCATCTTCCCTGTGTGTTTGTGTGTGTGTGTGTGTGTGTGTGTGTGTGTGTGTGTGTGCGCGTTTGTGTGACCGAGAGAGAGAGGAATCCCATTGCTTTGTGAGTTGGGACTTGCACATGCCCTGAGCACATATCTCCATACATGCACATGTTTCCTCTTCTTGTTTCTATCTTAAATTGTGTGTGTGTGTGTGTGTGTGTGTGTGTGTGTGTGTGTGTGTCACTGCATGTGCACGTCTGTTCTTTAGAGAGCAGGGTTCCGGTTGGTTTCGAAACAATTAGAACAAGCTGCAGGAGCTCAGAGAGATCTTTCTCCAAATGTCACCCAATTAACAATCTATATACCGAACACACAACAGTGCTTTCTCTCTCTCTCTGTGTCTCTCTCTCTCTTTCTCTCTCTCTCATTCTATGTCTCTCTCTGTCTTCCTTGCTCTCGCTATTTTCCCCTCAAGACATGCTCAGTGAATAATTCTAAATAAAAATATTGCAGGTCCACTTCACACACTCACTGACAGACAAAAAGCAGAGAATACAGTACAGTCTCTAACGTTTATCGTTTTCACTTTTTTCTCTCTCTGTCTTCATCTCTCTCAGACCAATCATCCAGGCCGGTGGTCAGGACTAGGCAGCAGCAGCAGCATTCTGCCTCCAAGGGACAGAAGGGTGGTGCGGGGGGCTGTGGGGGTAGCGTTCGGAGGGGACCTCTCTAACCAGCACCTCCCCCACCACTACCCACCTCTGCACGGCCTCTGCACTGCCTCTGAACGACATACTGCCAGGGAGGAGCGCCGCTGCCTGGGGCTTTTGGCCCATAATAACCCCGCTCTCAATCTGACTCCAGGCTCCTCTAACCTGCCCTCTAATGCTGCTGCAGTGTCAGCCCTCGCCACACACGCTACTCCAGCCAAGCTTCAAGTTTCAGACCCGGGCCTCAGCCCAAATCGATGCCCAGGCACCGCTTGGGCGGCCGCTAATCACACCGCCATTCCATCCCTGTTCTCCAGGCTGCCAGAGGGGGTGTCCTCCTCTTCTGAATCCTTAACTCCAGGAGGAGGAGTGAGTCTGTCAGGTGGGGCGAGGAGAGGAGAAAGAGGAGAACACCACCACCCCCCAAGCCATATCCCTCGTGCAATGGCTACCAGCTCCTCATCAAGCAGAGGGAGCCCCCCTTCATCCTCTCAGGCCTCCCCTCCGCCTCCCAACACTCCGCCATCGGCCTCCTCCTCGTCCTCCACGTTTACGGGACGTTTAGGACAGCCACCTCGAGGCCCTCTGTCTCTGCATAGCTACAGTCGTAAAAATGTCTTCCTCCAACATTCCCTACACACTTCCGAGCTGCAAGCTCTGACGCAGAGAGACAGTTGAGGGCACCACCCCAACCCGTGAGCAGCCATATT
The DNA here is from genome assembly GCA_949357725.1 of Hyperoplus immaculatus. Lineage (NCBI taxonomy): Eukaryota > Metazoa > Chordata > Actinopteri > Uranoscopiformes > Ammodytidae > Hyperoplus > Hyperoplus immaculatus. The sequence continues at coordinate 22,761,014 of OX442351.1, forward strand.
GAATTAAGTGACAAAGTGCTGTTTGTGACTTTAGAGAAAAACTGCTGCTCCTTCAGTGCAAGTCGCTGGTGTCCCAATGCCCCTCTCCCCCGAAGAATCGTCAACCACATGCGCTTACAATCACACGTCTATACAATCCCGCCCAAGCCATTTGCTGACATTCTGATTATAGATTTGCTTGCTTAAACACACACTCATATGCATGGTCACACACACACACACACACTCTCTCACATCGGCCTGCAAGTATGAAAGAGGCACTCACTTGTCTATCATAACTCCCACGCTTTGTCATGCTGACAGTTTAGATGTGCTTACGCCCACTGCCACTCACCTCATATCCAAGAAAACACACGCACATATCTAGTCGCACACACCTCTGTACGTAGTACGTACTCTCACATGGAGACATCTTCTGTGAAATCTCTGCCTCGCGATCTGCACAAATAACAGTTCAGTAAAACTGAGTGAAGCAGTAAAGTATGTGAAATATTTTTTTGTATCCATTTATGTTGTCGTTTTATTGGTTAAAACCACATTCTGCTTAAGGAATTATGGGACATGTAATTAGCACAGGTAAGGATATACTCTGACATTGCCAAATCCTACATCAGATCAACTCTTCATTCCTTGATTACCTTAGACAGAAGTTCAAATTGAAGGACATATTAAGATCCACATCCAGGACTCTTTTACTGCATGCTTTGTAATACAGTATATAAGGAAAATACAGGTGAGCATTTTCTAATGCAACACACATGGCATCATGTTGACTCTTCAAGTAATTTAATTATGTTTATGTGTCAACTCTCACCTCAGTGTTTCAAGAACGGAATACACGTCATAACCTCTAAGACATGAGTCTGTTTATAGAGTGCTTTGAGAACTAAATGTCTATTCTTCTGCTCAGCCAAATAAGGCGTTATATTTACTTTTGGCTTAATGCTGGACAACTTTTTTAGTAGAAACACTATGTTGCAATATTACCCACATATTATATACAAGAATGAATGTGAATCTCCAATGTAAGATTTTTTACAGAAGAAGTGGAATTAATGGTTTTATTCTAAAATAAGATATCTGCCATTTGAAACATTGACTACTGCCGCCCTACTGACCCCTAACTATCGAAATAAAAAAACTCCAGACAATAGGCAGAAACCTATTTTCATCACAACCAGCATTATTATTTATACTGTATATCCAAACCATTCCATTTAATAGCATCATTATTATAATTTATTTTTATGAATACCCGGTCCACATACGCTATCCTTCTTTTATCTGTCTAATCTCAGATGTACTGGTTATGTTTTAAGATACTGACATAAGGAGGCGGCATTTGGTATAATAAGCCGAGCAAATTATGTTGTTTTGGACAGCAGAATTCGCACCTTTCAAGGGAGATTTACATATAATGTAACAGCCATGATCTGGTGGTCATAAGTCACACTTTAAAGACAAAACCTACCACAAATGATTAGAAACTTATTTTTTTCTCTTCTTACATCTGTGAACACTTGGACTGCATAAGAACCTGTTCAATTTGCCACTGCTGAATATTCTTGCTCTGTTGAACTGACAAGACCATCAAACAACCCTCTCCCCAACCCCCCCCCCCCCCACAATAAGCTTTGGGGTGAACTCATCTTATAATGTCAACTGGGTGGTGGGAGCCTGCCTTGCTTCTGATTACAGGTGTCTGCAAAAAGAATGTTAGCTTTCGGAGAAGTTGTTGACCTTGTATGTCTTTAAATGGCACCTAGCTTTAGAGAAGTTGTATAAGTTGTGTGTGTGCGTGTGTGTGTGTGTGTGTGTGTGTGTGTGTGTGTGAAGGACCTGGTAGAGGTGAAGAACAGCCTGAAGCAAGACAGTTTTGCTCCCACTGGTTGCAATCTACGCCTCACCTTCTGGTCTGCTTCCTCTCTTCTTACTTTATATCCCCCCTTTTTCCCCTATCCCCTCCTATTTATGTCCTTATTTCTTTTCTTTTCTTTGTCCTATGTTCTTTCTTTCTATCCATTTTTCCTCCCTATCCCAGATCTCCCCCCACCACTCTCCTCTGCTTGTATTGTCGTACAGTGCATGTGTCACAGACTCTGATGAAGTCGCCTCAATCCTTAGCACTGGGACCTGTGGCGCTGCCTATTTTCATTCCAGCCACCTAATCAGGGAATCATTTTAACCCTGATGTAATTAACTACCTGGTAGGATAGGACTGGCAGCAGTGAAATGGCTTCCGGAGGCCGCTGGACCGAGAACCACAGCTGTAAATGTGAACTACAAATTCCACACTTGTTTACAGGTGGAGAGGGCAACAAATCTTTCTCACTGGCTGACCTCATATTCATCATATTGCAGTTAATGATACCATGTGAAATGTCATGAGGGAGTTTTTGGGCCCGGATTGCACTGCCCACTCAGATTTTATGTTATTTTTTCACAGATGTGTTAGCATGTTGTGCATTTAAGACACTACAGTTTAATTGTTGGAAAGTTATTTATTTTTTTTATTTGTTTGCCTTATTTATATTTAATGCCATAGTTTCCTAAAAGCGTCCTGGCACTCACATATACAGAAAGTAGTCATGATAATAATCATGGAGGGAAATGACAATGTTATTGGTATAATTTTAATGAATCACAGATATACTGTTCTAGCTTTTTAATGTGCTTAATGTAATGTATTTTTTAATGAACTGCTGTAATAATGAATTTAATCTATAATTGTACATATATTATTATAACTGTTGATCTTTACTGTTCACAAACGGTGTGACGTTTTGTACTCATGTAGAAGACACTGAAGATATAGGATTTACATGCACTGTTTGTTTCCACGTTACCGATTTGAATGAAAAAAAAAGCTACAAAAATGGAAGCAAAGCGGTTACCAAAGCGTGTCGAGCTATAGTTACAGAACACAGATGAGATAAACTCACTAGATACCAGATCTGAAGGCCAGTCGACTTGCTCATTGGTGTGGGTTCGCTGATTCCACATTTTCAATATTTGAAAATCCAGCCTTTGCACTATGACTATCTCTGCTTGAGATCACTTTGAAATAAATTATGATACACCAGGGATAATCCGGCAATACGTGGGGTACAAAAAAAAAAGTTTTTGATTGAGTTTTTTTTTTTATGTTATATGGTCCTTCTTAACAGTTTTGAGATTGTCCAGAACCATGGTCAATGGTCAGTAAAACATTGCAGTGTGTGTTTACCTCAAGTATTTCTCTTCAGTTTTTATCCACATTTGTTTGTTCACATGTGAAAAGTTTTATCAAAAAGATTTTTGACCACCGTCTCCTTATTGTTAATATTTAATACAAATAAAATTGCTGAAAACATTTGAGACTGATCCCATTTTTTATTGTTTTCATCACTAATCATTACACACACATACATTTAACATTTTCACATATTTAAGGTGTGTGTGTGTGTGTGTGTGTGTGTGTGGGCGTGCGTGTGTGTAAAAATGACTATGATGTATTGAAGCAATGAGACAGAATAATGGATTCCACCACCAAAATATAAGAAAAAAAGGCTGTGTAATAAAGAAGGTTATATATGAGACCTCGGCTCCGTCACTCAGGCTGGGCTGGATTTCATTGTACAAATCTCTAAAGAAAAGATTGAATAAAACCAAAGGCTGAAAGTAGAAAGTACAACAAAGTAATGAATAAAGAATCTAGGGCCCATCACTCTTAAAGATTGACTTGAGGAAAAAACTTCTGCCCGTGCAGTTTCAACATTGGAGTGGACTTTTAAAAGGTTGCACATGGCAGCAGGTGCAGACGAGTAATTCTACCTCATTTGACATTAGCCTCAAACCGATTTGAGTGAGTTTTCATTTGGCAGTGACCCTGATGTCTGGAAGTGTTTAGAAAATCAATTACATTAGACTGAGTTAGTGTGCATGCATGTGTGAGTGGGATGTAGACTTTGACTGTTTACCCCTTAGGGGGGACCTGTGCACGGTTTGCATTTTTGGACTCACTCAATTAGTGTTGGTGATATTATGACTGTCTTCACACACGCGCGCACACACACACACTGGATTAGAGGACAGCAGTTATGATACTAACTTGCTGTAATTGATATGACGGAAGGTCAGCTTATTAGAAAACACACTACTGATTAACAGAGCTTTGAAGTCCAAAGAGCTCACAGGCAGCACATGAATTTATGTTAATCCTCCGTAGGCTGTTAAATGTGTGTTTCTGGCATTGGTATCCAGTTCAGAAAGTCTAGTTCTAAAACGATTCTTTGATTCTTGAACTGTTTGGCAGACAACAAGCAAGCAGCATTATTGATTACTGTACAATAGCCATACAACTTTTTTTTTATTAGAAAATTAATTATGATTAAGAAATGATCAATATCATAATGAAGTGCTCACCACTTCTATCACTTAGGTATTGTCTCTAAAAAGGTAAAACTGTGCCACTGACTCTGACTTGAATTGTTTAAAAAATGTGTGTGAATTGGTACATTGTAAGTCAATAGAGATGGACATTTCTCATAAATGTACATAAATATGACAGTACACTGCCAAATATTTATTACTGATGTCTGTGAATGTGTTAACAGAAACATGCAAACAAACACACACACTCACACTATGCCAATACATTACTGTCTGACCTACTGGTTGTTGCAGTAAAAGGAAACGACTGAACGAGTAGGGTGGAACAAGAGAGTTAGCATAACATATCGGGTATTTCAGATACAATGTACCAGAAGTATTTTTATGATTACAGTTATTGAATACAGAACTGGGAAAGACATATTGATACTGATATTGCAGCATTCGCATTGTAGGCCTAGATTTTAATGTGAAAACTATCTATCTATCTATCTATCTATCTATCTATCTATCTATCTATCTATCTATCTATCTATCTATCTATCTATCTATCTATCTATCTATCTATCTATCTATCATTCTCATGACTTTGTAGATCCTACACAATGATGCTTTGACTTACTTTTGTTTTTGTGCGTACGCCTACTCTCGGTTTGACGCCTTGCAGCCTAACAGAGTTGCATGCATCTGGCCCTTGCTAAATAACTTTATGAAGCTGTGAGTGGTCAGGACGCTCAAGGGAAAGTAGCCTACCTCAGTGTCAGTTTTACACAAATTAAACTACAAACATGTAGCAAAATTATTCAAATGAAACAACATGTAGGCTACAATTTGTAGTTTTCGACGTAGCCTGTGTTTACAGAATGTACGTGAACTCCTCTAATTGACAGCGTCAGTTTGGAGGCCAGGTTGAGCCATCCTTGTGGACCTGCCCGCAGAAGAAAGGGAGAAGAAAATGAGGACTGAGTTGGAATATATTGGACTTAAGAGAGTTTGACAGTTGGCTAACATATCGGTGGGAATGTTAAGTCCTGAAAGACCGAAGGAAAATCGGGACAATTCCGGCCACGATGAAGTATTTTCATACAGGTAGGTGACGTTTACCATCCCTGTTCTCCAGGCTGCCAGAGGGGGTGTCCTCCTCTTCTGAATCCTTAACTCCAGGAGGAGGAGTGAGTCTGTCAGGTGGGGCGAGGAGAGGAGAAAGAGGAGAACACCACCACCCCCCAAGCCATATCCCTCGTGCAATGGCTACCAGCTCCTCATCAAGCAGAGGGAGCCCCCCTTCATCCTCTCAGGCCTCCCCTCCGCCTCCCAACACTCCGCCATCGGCCTCCTCCTCGTCCTCCACGTTTACGGGACGTTTAGGACAGCCACCTCGAGGCCCTCTGTCTCTGCATAGCTACAGTCGTAAAAATGTCTTCCTCCAACATTCCCTACACACTTCCGAGCTGCAAGCTCTGACGCAGAGAGACAGTTGAGGGCACCACCCCAACCCGTGAGCAGCCATATTGAATTAAGTGACAAAGTGCTGTTTGTGACTTTAGAGAAAAACTGCTGCTCCTTCAGTGCAAGTCGCTGGTGTCCCAATGCCCCTCTCCCCCGAAGAATCGTCAACCACATGCGCTTACAATCACACGTCTATACAATCCCGCCCAAGCCATTTGCTGACATTCTGATTATAGATTTGCTTGCTTAAACACACACTCATATGCATGGTCACACACACACACACACACACTCTCTCACATCGGCCTGCAAGTATGAAAGAGGCACTCACTTGTCTATCATAACTCCCACGCTTTGTCATGCTGACAGTTTAGATGTGCTTACGCCCACTGCCACTCACCTCATATCCAAGAAAACACACGCACATATCTAGTCGCACACACCTCTGTACGTAGTACGTACTCTCACATGGAGACATCTTCTGTGATATCTCTGCCTCGCGATCTGCACAAATAACAGTTCAGTAAAACTGAGTGAAGCAGTAAAGTATGTGAAATATTTTTTTGTATCCATTTATGTTGTCGTTTTATTGGTTAAAACCACATTCTGCTTAAGGAATTATGGGACATGTAATTAGCACAGGTAAGGATATACTCTGACATTGCCAAATCCTACATCAGATCAACTCTTCATTCCTTGATTACCTTAGACAGAAGTTCAAATTGAAGGACATATTAAGATCCACATCCAGGACTCTTTTACTGCATGCTTTGTAATACAGTATATAAGGAAAATACAGGTGAGCATTTTCTAATGCAACACACATGGCATCATGTTGACTCTTCAAGTAATTTAATTATGTGTATGTGTCAACTCTCACCTCAGTGTTTCAAGAACGGAATACACGTCATAACCTCTAAGACATGAGTCTGTTTATAGAGTGCTTTGAGAACTAAATGTCTATTCTTCTGCTCAGCCAAATAAGGCGTTATATTTACTTTTGGCTTAGTGCTGGACAACTTTTTTAGTAGAAACACTATGTTGCAATATTACCCACATATTATATACAAGAATGAATGTGAATCTCAAATGTAAGATTTTTTACAGAAGAAGTGGAATTAATGGTTTTATTCTAAAATAAGATATCTGCCATTTGAAACATTGACTACTGCCGCCCTACTGACCCCTAACTATCGAAATAAAAAAACTCCAGACAATAGGCAGAAACCTATTTTCATCACAACCAGCATTATTATTTATACTGTATATCCAAACCATTCCATTTAATAGCATCATTATTATAATTTATTTTTATGAATACCCGGTCCACATACGCTATCCTTCTTTTATCTGTCTAATCTCAGATGTACTGGTTATGTTTTAAGATACTGACATAAGGAGGCGGCATTTGGTATAATAAGCCGAGCAAATTATGTTGTTTTGGACAGCAGAATTCGCACCTTTCAAGGGAGATTTACATATAATGTAACATGTAATGTCACTCAATTAGTGTTGGTGATATTATGACTGTCTTCACACACGCGCGCACACACACACACACACACACACACACTGGATTAGAGGACAGCAGTTATGATACTAACTTGCTGTAATTGATATGACGGAAGGTCAGCTTATTAGAAAACACACTACTGATTAACAGAGCTTTGAAGTCCAAAGAGCTCACAGGCAGCACATGAATTTATGTTAATCCTCCGTAGGCTGTTAAATGTGTGTTTCTGGCATTGGTATCCAGTTCAGAAAGTCTAGTTCTAAAACGATTCTTTTATTCTTGAACTGTTTGGCAGACAACAAGCAAGCAGCATTATTGATTACTGTACAATAGCCATACAACTTTTTTTTTATTAGAAAATTAATTATGATTAAGAAATGATCAATATCATAATGAAGTGCTCACCACTTCTATCACTTAGTATTGTCTCTAAAAAGGTAAAACTGTGCCACTGACTCTGACTTGAATTGTTTAAAAAATGTGTGTGAATTGGTACATTGTAAGTCAATAGAGATGGACATTTCTCATAAATGTACATAAATATGACAGTACACTGCCAAATATTTATTACTGATGTCTGTGAATGTGTTAACAGAAACATGCAAACAAACACACACACTCACACTATGCCAATACATTACTGTCTGACCTACTGGTTGTTGCAGTAAAAGGAAACGACTGAACGAGTAGGGTGGAACAAGAGAGTTAGCATAGAAGCTGTGAGTGGTCAGGACGCTCAAGGGAAAGTAGCCTACCTCAGTGTCAGTTTTACACAAATTAAACTACAAACATGTAGCAAAATTATTCAAATGAAACAACATGTAGGCTACAATTTGTAGTTTTCGACGTAGCCTGTGTTTACAGAATGTACGTGAACTCCTCTAATTGACAGCGTCAGTTTGGAGGCCAGGTTGAGCCATCCTTGTGGACCTGCCCGCAGAAGAAAGGGAGAAGAAAATGAGGACTGAGTTGGAATATATTGGACTTAAGAGAGTTTGACAGTTGGCTAACATATCGGTGGGAATGTTAAGTCCTGAAAGACCGAAGGAAAATCGGGACAATTCCGGCCACGATGAAGTATTTTCATACAGGTAGGTGACGTTTACATGATGTTTCCTTGCTTTTTTGTTTGTGAAAACCCGCAGGTGAAATGGCCGACCATTATATATAGCAAAGCACCTTTGCTACTTTTCAATGCTTTTTGTCTTGCTTGAAATAGCTGGCGACGCAGTCGGGGGTTGTTTGTCAGCAGTGGCCCATAAACAGCCACTCATTGCTACGTGTGGGCAGGCTCTATATTTATCAGTTGTCAATTCGCCTACGGAGCGTTTCCACGGCAGATACTATAGAGCTGTTAAGCGGAAGTGCCTTACTTCCGGGACATGGGACCTCTCGGCCCGAAAAATTACAACGGCAGTCAATGGAAAGAAATGTATTATTTTCTGGTCCCAGTCATGAAATGCCTTCGATTACACATATGTTTTGTATGGATTTAGATGGTATTTTTTCGTGCAAAGAATGGAACAATTTAGCGAGTAGAAGCTGGATACGGTCAGGTTTTGTGCAGAGCGCTTTTGTGGACTACAGCTCTTCGCTGCTCTTGACACTTATGATATACGTCACCACCAATCGCAACCGCTTAGCTCAGAAACATGGCTGTGTCTTTAATGCACTTTACCGCCTTCTTTCAATGACAAGACAAAAGTCTTCAGCATGGCGAAAACCACTACACAAGTGGACATGTGGAGAGTTTCAATTTCTCGAGTGGGGAGATTGTTGGCGTTGTCCACGCCAGCCATTAGCATTAGCATTAGCACTGTCAGTCGAGAAGTGGAGGGAATGTGTTGAGGTGACGTCACATAGGCGACAAGACTTGTAGTTGTTCTCGTAACATTTTTTCAAAAGCCGATAGACGAATAATCATACAACATACCGTCAAACTCTTCACATGAAAAATTATCATTTAGACCCATACAAAACATATATGTAATCCAAGGCATTTAATGACTGGGACCAGAAAATAGTAGATTACTTTCCATAGACTCCCATTCATTTTTTTTCAGCCGATAGGTCCCATGCCCCGTAATTCCGCCACTTCCGCTTAACAGCTCTATTAGCACAGGTGATGATGATTAATGCGACAGTCATGGCTCTGTGTCAGCGAGGCGGCGTGCACGAGACCAGGGCCCACAGATACATTATCATGGCTATGTATTTAAGTAATTACACCTGTTGCGTTTGAGATAAAATCATAATGGCAAAACGTCTGCTGTGATGATTTTTGTAATTTTCTGCTGTATTTTTTGTTGTTCTGTAGTAGCTATATGAATTAGCCATAGGCCTAGCTATAAATGCGGACATTAGTGGGCTATAGTTGCATTTGTTGTACAAACATTGTTGGGAAGTAATTCTTCTTATTTTTTTTGTGATAGCCAGTTTCCTAAAAGTAATATGGCACTCATATAAAGACAAGTCATGATAATAATTAATAACAGAAAAACAAGGGGTCATCCATATAGAGCTGTTAAGCGGAAGTTGCTTACTTCCGGGGCATGGGACCTATCGGCTCGAAAAATTACAACGGTAGTCAATGGAAAGAAATGTATTATTTTCTGGTCCCAGTCATGAAATGCCTTCGATTACACATATGTTTTGTATGGATTTAGATGGTATTTTTTCGTGCAAAGAATGGAACAATTTAGCGAGTAGAAGCTGGATACGGTCAGGTTTTGTGCAGAGCGCTTTTGTGGACTACGGCTCTTCGCTGCTCTTGACACTTATGATATACGTCACCACCACTGGCACCTGCTTAGCTCAGAAACATGGCTGTGTCTTTAATGCACTTTACCGCCTTCTTTCAATGACAAGACAAAAGTCTTCAGCGTGGCGAAAATCACTACACAAGTGGACATGTGGAGTTTCAATTTCTCGAGTGGGGAGATTGTTGGCGTTGTCCACGCCAGCCATTAGCATTAGCACTGTCAGTCGAGAAGTGGAGGGAATGTGTTGAGGTGACGTCACAGAGGCGACAAGACTTGTAGTTGTTCTCGTAACATTTTTTCAAAAGCCGTTAGACGAATAATCATACAACATACCGTCAAACTCTTCACATGAAAAATTATCATTTAGACCCATACAAAACATATATGTAATCCAAGGCATTTAATGACTGGGACCAGAACATAGTAGATTACTTTCCATAGACTCCCATTCATTTTTTTTCAGCCGATAGGTCCCATGCCCCGTAATTCCGCCACTTCCGCTTAACAGCTCTATTCCCTCAGCCCTATAAAATGCCCCTCCCTCCCCCTATCAAAATGAGGCCTTAGGTTTCCCCTGTGCCAATGTTCCCTCAGGCGTACATTCCCAAGTTTCTGGGTCTGTGCCAAAATGTCCTGTCTCCTTTGTTTATGACTTCAACCGGCGGAGAAAAAAACCAAAATCTCTTTAATTTCCATAATGTGTCTCCCTTAAAGGCAGACAGGATATTCCCTCAGAAAGAAAGTATAGACTCTAACAAAGATAATCCCTTTCAATGATCAATATTGCCAATGCCCCACTAGAATGTGCGGTGATGGTGGTGTTTACCTGCAGAGTCCACATGGATGTAGATGGCATCCACGACGGTTATGGCACAGATGTGTGCTCACTCGTCCCTTTTACCCACTGAAATACCCGGAGGCTGGTGTTAAATCAGAATTTTGTGTTGACGAAACACAACCAACAAATGTTGCCATCTCTGAGCTTTTTGTTTTGTGACTATTTCTTGATTTGTGTTCATAAACAAAAAAACTGCTTATATCACTTCATTGGTAAGGCTGGCTCGGGTTCGCTGGTGTGAAAAAAAAAATAAATAAAAAAAACATGACACAATTCTCCAAAACCTTTACCGTTTTGTTCACTTTGCATTCATATCATGTCACACGTTTTAAAGATGACAGTAGTGGCACAGGCTTAGCAGGAGCATATGACATTAACTAGTCAGGTCTTGTACTTTTCTTGTCCCAACTTGACTACTAGACGGATCAATAACAGTTTTTTGAAGCGCTGCCAGACCACTCAGTCAGATTGTCGCTGCTGTGACGGGCACGCTTCCCTCATGTTTGTGAGCTTGGAGTGAAGGGGTAAAGGAGGTGTGTGTGTGTGTGTGTGTGTGTGTGTGTGTGTGTGTGTGTGTGTGTGTGTGTGTGTGTGTGTGTGTGTTCTATGTATCATGCTGCTCTCAATTACGTGCCGCTTGAATCTGCTTTAATATTCTGGCTGAACTTAAGTTTGGATTTAAATAGTTTTTGTCACTGTGACGCTGATCATCAATGCCTCTAGTTTTATAGTCTGTGGGTGCGTTTGAGTGTCACTGCCATCTCGCTCTGTCTCTGTTCCATTATTCAAAATCTGTGTGGATGGATTTAACTTTCTATAGCTATCCATCTGTCTCTCCCCCATATCTGTCATCATAGCTTCTCTCTGTCCTATCCAAGAAAACCACTCGTATTGTCCCCCCCTAACTGTCCAGAGAAATGGCCAAAGGCTATTACATTGCTCATACACTACACTCAACACAGCATGAAGCCCAGTCACTCTCAGTGAACAGTTACAATCTTCTAACATCACACACACACACACACACACACACACACACACACACACACACACACACACACACAGGATTATGTCTAGTTTGCTGCTCTAAAATAACAAAGCTAAAATCAGATATGTGCCGAACAGCGACAACGTTTAACACATGTACTGCCTTACTGTTAATATGTAAAATATCCAAAACCTATGTCACAAATATTACTAAGATCAAACAGTCTACATTATGAGCCTCAAGTCTCAGTATGATTACAGTTGCACTTTGAATAGCACTTCCAATTTAAAGTAATGCAAGCCCATGCTAAGCTTTTATTTCTCTAATTTAAAGTGATTGGATTCTAAAATTAACCTATTTAATTTTGTGAGTTTCCTGTTGATATTGCAGTTTACATATTTCTTCACCTCAGAATTTAATATGCCTCTGTTCTTGTTCATTAGACATTTGGTTTTAGAAAGCTGTCGTCTTTCTGTCAGTCACTGATAGGATGAGATGCCCATTTGTAAGCTCTTGGCTAAGTCTGCTTCCCTGTGTTGCAGGGAGGAAGGAAATAAGATGTGAAAAATTAGTGATAATTTTGCCCTCAATATGCCTATTGCGGACCGTGAGATGATTGCACTCCACATGAGTAATCTTGGTTGAACCCAAAGCAGTCCATCAATCTTGAAAGATGGATAGAAGTGTGGAACGTTGAGCCAAGATCTCACTGATGTGCAGGCGTATGATTCACAGAAGACAGCTATCTAAATATAAAGGTGCTTATTGGAGAAACAAAAATCTTTTTTTATTTCAGTGTGGTGTCCAAGAAAAGGCATTGCCTCCAGGAAAATTAGTTTTATTTTTGTAGTTCGTAGAGATGGGGAGAGAGACTGCTAGCCATAGGTTTAAGAAATAATCCTATAGGGCTAACAAGCTTAAACACAAATTAATTCCTCTTTTTTTACGCGGGGGGGCATAATTAGGCATACATATGTTGCTCACTTCATCCATAAACTATTAATCTACTATGTTTCTACTATATTCCCCACTTTAACACAGCCAATTCTCTATAATGTGTTCGTTGTCACCACATAATCTAACTCTCCTGTTGGGCTGGGGATGGATGCACATGAAGTCACCAGCAGCTGCTTTTCCTGCCGGTGGGAAACTTCAGCATTAGGGGTTTGATGCATGCTGAGGTTTGTGCTATCGCCCTTGCCACATCCCCTTCATTTGCACAAGCGCTTCAACCGTCTAGGAAGAGTCAATAGTTCAGCGGCAAGGATATGATCCCTTATTGGCTTCCCACCCTTGTAACCCTGCCAGCATTTGTTTGTTGGAGCACATGGCCAAGTTGGAGATACAGCTGCTGGGAACTGAACCTGGTTCTCTCTGCCTGGTGGGTGACTGTTTTGCTCCTGGGCCACCTGAGATTTATACACACTTTAAGTGTTGGAACTACACACATGATACTCATAACAGGATCCTAGGCACGCTGGCAGCCACAAGGTGATACTTTCTGCTTAAGTGCACTCACTAGCGGTGTAGCTCCGTCACTAATCTTCAGCACTCAGAGCAGGTTCTGTTTTGGTTTGCATCATCCCCTTCATAGTGATTCATATGTGTTGGCCCTGTCAGCCTGCAGTGTATTTCTCCACTCTCCCTCTACAGCCCTGCATTGCGAATCATCCAGATGTATTCTTAATATGGGTCGACCTCTTTACATAGAGGTTCTGTTTGACTCTCCGATGCTCTTCTCCTGTCTTCCCAAATACAGAAGAATACCTATGTGATTTCGGCTGACCTTTTTAGAATGGCTTTTTATGTGTTTTAAACAAAGCAGTTGGTGTAATGGCATTTCTTTTGTGAACTCTCTACAATGCTAAAGTTACTTTCGCTCTCTGTTCTTTGCTACAATGGATTACCATGTGTATACAACACAAGACACATTTATCCTAGGCTTTTACAGCAAGCAGATGGTAGGGTATTATGTTGACGTTACTGTGTGAGATTCAGATTCAGCCACTGATGAATCTTCCCAGCAGCCCATTCGGCATCTCTGCTCTTTTCTGTCTCCACTGAGATTCAGAATACGAAACATAATGGGCCATTTCTGGCTTGCATGAGGAAATTGGCACACTGACATGCTTAATTTTGCTACAGTTCTTTTTTTAATTTCTTCAAATTGCAATCAACCCCTCCAGCCCCCTAGCTCTCTCTTGCTTCAAAGGTTGGCATATGAACCCATCCATATGAAGAAAGATGTAATGTTTGGGTTGGCCTTTACCAGAAAAATCACTTTTCTTGTGGCGCTTGTGGACATTTTTGAAGGAAGTCCACTTCTAGGCAGATGTTCAGTCACTCTTAAAGCGCTCCATTTGTAGATGATTTGTCTCACGGTGGACTGATGGAGCTCAAACTTTTTTTTTAAATTAATTTATAGCTGTCCCCAGACAAATGTGCAACATCACAACTCTATTCCTGAGATCCTCTGAGATTTAATTTCCCTTTTGGCATGTGTGACCTGTATGGGTTCACTTTGGTGAGCCTAAACTGACCTGGTTTGATCTCTCTTTAATCTAGTTACACTAATTTCTTCACGAATTTCTTCCCTAAAGATCTCTCATTACATTGGTCCATTACATCACTCAATTTGGCCCACCTGATTGTGTTTACCTGCTCGATTGAAGCAATGCAGCTCAGGGTTCACAAACTTTTGCACATACAATAGTCGACAAATCATTAGTTTTAACAATCTATTTCCGAAAGAAAAAAAAAGTTGAATTGATAAACAAACATTTGTTACTTCAAAAAATACTGGTATTGATAAAAATTAATGGTTAAACTGAATAAAATTCCAAAAGTCACAAGGGGTTCACATATTTTCAAGCAGCACTGCATGTCATTTCTACATTCAAGAATTTTCTGTAAACAACCAAAGATTGTTTTAGACAGAAGCTGAAGTTCATCTAAACTAAAATGGAATTCTTTCTTCTCTAGAAATATTGAAGTCGTAAGTTCTGCTCCCCATCCCCCAGGGAAAAGTTTTGACGGCTGCAGTGTATACGTCTTCCTTTCAGAACAGACATAATCATTCAAGACAGTTACTCACAAATCCTTTCCTCTAGCCCATAATTGACTTTGGAAATACATTTAATTTACTGGCTTATGATCAGTTGAATCAATAATTTCAAGAAAGTGAGTTCCTGGATGCATAAAAAAGTTTTAAATTGAGAAGGCTGTGGAAATGATGTTATTCAATATCTGGAATTAATTGGAATAAACCAGTAACTTCATGGGTTGCAAATGTGGATTGTATGGATACGGGAATTAACTGAAAGCTATAACCACTGGAAAAAAAATGCTATTACATGAAAGACAATTTTATTTCCCAGAGATGCAATGCATGGAAATTATAGCAGAGTGCATGTGCTTTCAGGGTCTATAGCCTAATACATCTAATTAGGGATGGCCATTTAGAATTTTTTCTTTAACCGGTTAACCACCAGAATTAACGGTTATTAACCGGTTAACCGTTAAGATTTAATGTTGCCTATTTATAGTGAAATACATTAAGCATAAGCAGGGTTCCTGACCTTTTTTTGTTCCAAGGACCGGCATATTAATTTAAAAACAATTCAGGGACCAGTAGCCAATTTAAATGCCTACATTTTGACATTCACACGGCACCTTTGTCTTTTGTGAGAAGAGGTCTAGTATGCAAATGTAGGAGCAGAAAGTGCAATAAGTGACTGAAAAGGGACATTTACACACACACACACACACACTGACACACACACGCTTAGGGGATGGGTAGCCTACCGAAACCCGGTGTTAAGTAGTGATGAGCACGGGGCAACATTTTGAAAGACCGTAATATTGATAAGCTCCGATGTTAGTACTGCATAACGATACTTAACGCTTTTTTTATGATGGATTTTCGCTATTGATCCCATGGACATATAAAGAAATCCTGACACAATCATGGCATACCTGTGTCTGTGCAGGGGGCGTGCACTCACTGCCTGGCTGTCTGTCACTCTCTTACACACTCACGGTGATAGAGGCAGGACAGCATCCACCTCAAGAAGGCTAATGCTAGCGCTATGTTAAGCTAGCGGGAGCCCACGCTGTTAATTTAATTATACAAACATATGACACGGGAGTGTTGTAACCATAAGTTGTGACTGGGAGCGTACCATGGACCTATTATAAAGTTGAGCGTAGCCTACACTACTCGTTTCATTCTTTACCGACAGTTGGCATTCTTACATCCGATTTAGCGATATCAAAATAAGAGTCCGGATTTCAGAGAAATTAAGATTATTTAATTTTTTTTAAAGAGGACCTATTAAACTACTTTTCTGGTCTTAATTTCTTGTTTTACACTGCTATAGAGCAACCTGACACGAATCACATCACAAAAAACTATGTAGATTTTTGGGAAGCTCTTTCTCTTATTTTGGCGATCCAGCACGTCCTGTCAACACTTGAGTGTGTGTGCTTCGGCCATCTCCGCCTGTGCTTCGGCCATCTCCGCTGCCCTCCCCCCCTCCTGCAAACCCCACTCCATTGTGATTGGTTACCTTCCTTCCGGAACACTTTCAGTGGCGGGAAGCGCGAGCATGGACCTATAAGGGCGCGAGGCAGACGCGAACAGGGAAGTGACAGCATTACCATACATGGAAACATCCGCGTGGTGACGTCACAAAGTTTTATGCGACGTCACAAATTATGAAAGGGTAGACCGCTTTGAAGACGTGACTTCTCGACTGGCTAGAATAGTGTTTAGTGCTCTGCACAGACACCCCAGACGGTCAGCAGGGAATATGTCGAAATGCATGTAAGTCATTATTTGATAATTTAGTATGGTTAAGCATGTCTATGAATCATTATAACAACGTTTATAGGTCATAAAAGTCAAAAAGCATCATAGGTCCTCTTTAACCGTTTAACCTTTAATATTAACCTGTTAAAGATCTTCTTAACGGTTAACGGCGAACCAGTTAACCATGGACATCCCTACATCTAATCAATGTAAATCTCTTTGTCTTGATGAGTCTTTTGAAATTGTAATACAATATGGAGGTCTTTACTCTGCACCTAACAGAAGAGAACATTTATTTGGGTCACTGAAGATAAGTGTACAAGTTGGTTGACATGGTAGCGATAGGACATAAAGAAGACATACATTTAGTGGATATAGCTGTACAACGTTGCAAATTAGTTGTCTTTTTGTATGAGGGAAGGGTAAAATGTTAAATATACTTCAAGTTTTTAAATTATTCCCCTTTGCATAAGTATTGTACATTCTGTACAGGCTACAACATAAGAAGGTGGTGGTGAGGGTAAAACTGACTGGCACATACACAGATGTGGTGCTTGTATTTCAAAAAAGTTTACTATTTAATAACAAATCTACTAGCATTTAATTTAATTTTCCTTTATTTAACCTCGAAAGATCAATTGAGGGGTGACCCTCTTTTACAATGACGTCGAGTTTGTACAGATACACAATATACAATGAGAATACATAACAAGTTTACACACACACAGAGAAGGCGGATAGATTTGTTCGATTTGTAACATTTTGGTGAGCATGTTTTGTATTTCAGAATGTGTGTGTGTGTGAGGTATGCGTGTGTATCTTTGTGTGTGCAGGATGCTCTGTGGCTGCAGCAGCTCTGTTAGGGGACCACAGCAGTGACAGCAGGCTCATTTGCTGCATGATTATCGACGGGTTGTTGCTATTGAGAGGAAAAGCCACCCTCGTACACACACACACACACACACACACACACTCTCTCAAGCCTTCACAAAAACATACACACAATGCTTCTTGTTAAAGCCAATTATGCAGGCCGGTAACCTGCCATATGGCTTCTGCTAGTGCAGTTTGTGTGTGTGTGTGTGTGTGTCAGAATGGTGTCATTATAACACAAAGTCGAATAGAGCCTGAGGCCACAGAGCAGATGACAATGAAAGAGAAATCTTAAGCAGCACTTAAAGTCCAGAAGTGTCTGGGCAACATGTTCATGATGAATGAAACAACAACTATGTATTTACCCATCAGTTCATTGTTATATTTGAGGAATGTCTATTTTACAATTCTTAATGTTGGCCAAACAGTGGAAATGTATTCATCTTGTATATAGAGCTGGGATTTCAGCAGACACAGAAGCTGACTGAACACATCAACCCCGGCACACAGATCGTTAGAAAGGCCCGAGTAGAATCACCTGCTTCCAATCTAGAGTAATGATATCAGTGCATCCACCACATAATCCATTATGGATTAATGGATTGGAAAGTTCACATAGTGTTGGTCCAAAGTCACAGGGGGACATAGTTGTGCTGTTGAGTTGAGCAATAACCATAAGCCGCTTTTCCACCAAAACTACCAGGAACTTTTGGTTCAAGGTTCTCCTCTTCAAAGAACTGAAAGGTTCAGGTGGCCAGTTGTTATCTGCATTTCCACTATGACCATGAAGATGGTGTATGTGAAACCAGTAGGTAACTTAGTAACAGCCCTACACGTCATTGCATCATTTCTTATTTTGGGCCATTTTACCATATCCTCTTGAAACAATGAGAAAAATGTGTTGAAAAAGGAACCAGCCTCAGGCTTGAGAGGACCACTGAGAGATGAGAAAATCCCTCACACCTGCTCAAACCTCACACACACACACACACTCTGTCACATAACATACACACACAAAAAACTCTCTCACATAACATACACACAAAAAACTCTCTCACATAACATACACAGGCACATCGATATGCACCAAACTTAAGAGGGTGGGACCGCAGGCTCTTGTGCTTCTGTTTGATGTGTGTTATACATAGTAATGCGTGTATGCAGTTGCTTAATCTTGTGTCATTTTGATATAGTGATATCATAGTTGGCTGTGCAACTCCAAGTTAATCTTTACTTTTTAGTTTTTTATGATGGCTAGAGCTGCAGCCATTGAAAACGCATGTGTGTCTGATTTGAAGACTGATCAGGTCTTCCTTCGTAGGCAATGAGCTGTTTCCAAAGTTTGTTTTTAAATTTAGATTCATCCAACATATAAGTTGATTTAATTCACACCTCCAGTATTCCATTCTTTCATAAATATTAGAAATTTCAAGTAATTTAAAAACAGACAGTTTTTCAATGCAATTTGCTACAATGGGCTACAAGACTCAGATGTTGTGCCACCAATAAGCATATCACGTCAAGTATTTTCATAAGGTCATATTCATATAATCATCATATTACAGTTCTGATTGATATGACAAAGTGTATGAAAGCAGCTTGAATGTCAATGTGTTATGTTTGTTAAGGCAAATACAACACGTTTTAACTGCTTAAAGGATGATGACGTCTTTTGCTCATCATGCGTTGCAATTATTGATGAAATTATCATTTTTTGCCCCTTATCTCCTCCTTTGTATGTTAGCATAACATTACATACTACCTCTTGTTACTAGAGTCTGCAAAATCGTTTAACCAAACAATGTGGCTTTCGTCCAGTCTTATCTAGCTCAACATAATGTGCGTTCAGTTGTGTTTACAAGAAGAGTACATGCATATAAATAGTCCACTGATTTGATATCCAGTTTCTCAACTCAAAACAGTTGCAGCAAGGTTTAAAACATACATCAGTCCGAATATCATACAACACAATATACAAAGAATGATATGGCACAATATCTACCTTAACATAACTAATACACTGTAGGTTTCTGGTAGAGAGTCTGGCCTTATCCTGCAGTGCTGTCAAAACCTGAACTGCTAAACATGTTATCAAGATCAAACCACACCAGATAAAGCCACAAAAGCAGCACAAGCTGTACCACCTCCAGTGTTGTGGTCCTAGCACTGTCTGTGTTCTAGACAAGATCATGCAAGCACACACACCTAACCTCACTTTTCCACTATAGCACAAAACACTTCAGGCTCTAATCATTTATGAATGTGAGAAACAACATTTCTGCAAGTCAAGGTGAAGATATGCATGGCTGAAGTTGTTCAAGATTATTTTCATCTTCTGAAGATGGACAATTTGCTGAATACAGTTCAACACTCAAATGTCTGTTCCCACTTATATCACCTATAGAAGCCAAAATGTTACATAATAGAATAGAAATATTCAAAAGGACAAACTGATACTTCTTTCCTTCTCCCCTTTATGTTTTATCTTTATTGAGACGTAACAGTGGTGCCTTTGTGATCCTTATAATAATAATATGGGCAACATCGGCATACATGCTGTAAATTAAATTCTCATCATGGGATATTAAATGTGGAGGAGTCTTGTCTTGTTGAGTGTCCTTCACCCATCACATGATGGCGTTCCATTAGGCAAGGAGAATCAGACGATTAGATACATTGTTAACGGTCATTGAGACTGCTTTAGACTATGAAGCTTTGATACACCGTGTCCTTGTATCAACAAGGCCAATGACTGCCCTTGCTTTTCTCAACAAACAAACGATGAAATGTCTATCTTGCGCTACCTCACCATGTCAGGTAAAGTGACCTTAGTATGACACACATAATTTTATTGTGTTATTATACTTACTGAGATGTCCCACATGTACAATACTGCTATGTATAGTGGTGTGTGATCTTCAGGGTTCTGTTCACCTTGGTTCTTGTTCCTCAGATCTTAGCCAATAAATGGGCTGAAAACAGCATAATTACCAATAAACCTATGGGGCAAAAAAAAATAAAAAATAAATTAAAGTAATTCACCATTCAAGCCAAGGGTTAACTATTTCAAGTGTTTTTTTTTCTCACCTGCTACAGAGGCTAAGCAATTTTATAATTTGTCATGTTTTTTTATGATGTTGATTTCTTTTTAAAATCTTCATGAATGTTCCTTCAAGAAACACATCTGATGCAAAGTGATGAGTTAAAGATAAGGCGAAGGTGGAGAGGCAGTGTATTCAGCCCACTTTACTTCCCAAGCAAGAGGAGTTATTATCCTGGTGCATCAGTCTATTCCTTTACAGGTAAATAAGATTATTAAAGACAAGGGGGGTCGGTATCTTATCATTCAGGGTAATATTCTTAAGGAAAAAATAATCTTGGCAAATATTTATGCCCTAAATATTGATGACCCAAATTTTTTTCAGAACTTGTTTCTTTCCTTGTCTGATCTCTCCGGCAATTATATCTTAGCAGGAGATTTCAACTGTACTCTGGATCCAGTCAGAGATAGAAGCTCAGGAAGTGACCAATCTCATCTTCGAAGTAGGGGGGTAATACACCATTTCATGAAGGATATGAATTTGATAGATATCTGGAGAGAGACAAATCCTAGCGACTTGAACTTTTCATGTTACTCCAGCACACATAAATCTTATTCGCGTATTGATTTTTTTCTGATATCGACCAGCTTAAAATATAAAATTAAAGATTGCTCTTATGACGCTATTCTAATCTCGGACCACGCTCCAACTTCCATAGTATATCAAGATCTCCAATTGGTGAGGGATCCCCCTGATCCCGGCTTTGTTTCCTTCTTAGATGAACAAATAAAATTCTACTTTGAAACAAATACAACAGAAACTTCAGCCAGTATTAGGTGGGAGGCCTTTAAGGCCTTCATCAGGGGCCAAATAATCCAAATAACTAGTTCCAAAGCTAGGAAGACATACCAGGAGACAAAGACGCTGGAAACCGAAATTAAAGTACTGGAGGATGAATATTATCAATCACGCTCTGCTGAAACTCATCAAATACTACTCCTGCTAAGAACAAAATATAACAAGATTTCTGCATCAAGAGCAGTATCCAGTCTGCTTCGCCTAAAACAAACATTCTATGATCAGGGGGAAAAATCCGGCAAGGTGCTTGATTGGCGTATCAAACAGCTACAGAGTGAACGACTAATTTCTATACTTCAAAATGACCAGGGACACGACATAGTAGAACCAGCTGAAATAAACAATTCCTTCAGGAAATACTATGAGAAACTTTATAGTTCTGAGGTTATACATGACAAACTTAAATTGGACAATTTCTTAGATGGAATTCATATTCCCAGGGCATCAGAAGATAACAGGAGTGAATTAGGACAAGACATAACTTTAGAGGAAATGTCCATAGCAATTGATAATATTAAAGTAGGTAAATCACCAGGACCAGATGGTCTACCCATTGAAATCTATAAAAAATTCAAAAATAGGCTGCAAGCTCCATTATTGGCAATGTTTAAAGAATCGTTTTCAAAAGGAATCCTGCCATTCTCGTTAAGAGGAGCTATGATTACCTTACTGCCAAAAGCTGGTAAACCAAATAATAAATGCGAGAATATGAGGCCAATCAGCCTTCTAAATGCCAATTTGAAAGTGCTGTGTAAAATCTTAGCTAGACGGGTTGAAGAAATAATACCGACGATAATTGGGAAAGATCAGTGTGGTTTTATTCGTGGCAGACAAGGCTTCCATAATGTCAGAAGGGTTTTGAATAGTGGTGGGCCGTTATCGGCGTTAACGTGCTGCGTTAACGCCAGACTCTTATCGGCGATAAAAAAAAATATCGCCGTTAATCTCTTATTCCACCTCCTGTTCGGCTCAGGGAGCCAGTCATTTGTACAGTTCAGTTTAGACTCGGCCGTAATGCTGCTGCACAGACACACACACACACACACACACACACACACACACACACACGCTGCATGTCAGAGACGAGGGGCGAAGCTTCTCTCACACACCCGCCGCTCTCTCTCTCCATCACTTGCCCAACGACACAATCGGGTATTGGAACGCAGGGTGGGTGTGTGTGGCCACCGGTCGCCACGTGACTATAAGTTTCCAAGTTTTAAACACTTCTATCTCTTCAGCGGCAACGTCACCGTACCCGAATCCTAAATATCCCCATAGCAGACGCTATATTTCATCGGGGGGAAAACTTTGTTTTGCGCCACAGTTGAGCTTAGACTCGGCCGTAATGCTGCTGCACACACACACACAGACACAGACAGGCACACACACACGCTGCATGTCAGAGACGAGCGGCGCTACCAAAAAGACGAGAGGAGCAGTTGGAGCAGTTGGAGAGTTTAGACACACATGCGCGCACATTTATTTACATAAAATCGCAATCGCAGTCATTTGTGCAGTTATGTAAAATGTTTCACTAAGGAAAATGACAGAAAAAGTAACGCACAGTGACTTTGATGAGTAACTTTAATCTGATTACTGGTTTGGAGATAGTAACGCGTTAGATTACTCGTTACTGAAAAAAGAGGTCCGATGCCGGTAACGCGTTACTAAGTAACATCTTGTTGAACATTATTTATTTTCATCACCAATTATCATAGTAGAACAGCTTCCTCAAGCAGTTTGTGATGCATGTTGGAAACAGGAGATGAGCCCCTGGTCTGATGCGCCACCTGGCTTGAGAAACACGTTCTCAAAGACTTACTTTGAGTCATTATTTAGGGAGCACACACATATTATGAAAGAATTCAAATGAGCCATTTTAATCTAGATTAATCTAGATTAATTCCAAAATTAATCTAGATTAATCTAGATTAAAAAAATTAATCTATGCCCACCTCTAGTTTTGAATATTCTCCACAGCCAAAAGGGGGCGCAAGATACTGCTTTTCTGTCAATAGATGCTGAGAAAGCATTTGACAGAGTCGAGTGGCTTTACCTTTTCGAAACTCTGGATCGCTTTGGCCTGGGAGGGAATTTTGGGAAATGGATTAAGTTGCTCTACACTGATGCATACGCAGAGGTACTGACTAATAGTAATATCTCAAAACCTTTTAAAGTACAACGAGGATGCAGACAAGGGGATCCTCTTTCCCCGTTATTATTTATTATAGCAATCGAACCATTGGCTATTGCAGTGAGAACTCATAAACATATCTCTGGAATTAGAATAGGGGAGCAGGAGCACCGTCTTGCATTATATGCAGATGATATTATTGTTTTCTTAAAATATGGGAAAATCTATTCCGGTTCTGTTAGAATTGATCAAGACATTTGGAAACATTTCAGGCTATAAGATAAACAAATCCAAAACTTCAATTATGCCGTTTAACCACTTGGAAAGGAAATCCCCACCTCAGGAAGCTGCTCAATTTAAAGTTGTTGATTGTTTTACATACCTGGGCATTCTAATTGTACCCCATCTTGAGAATATTGTAGAAGTTAATTACAGTCCATTAATGCACGAAGTCCAGAAATCGATGGATAGATGGTCATTTATACCAATGTCGTTAATAGGGAAAATAAATGTCCTTAAAATGAATGTAATGCCAAAATTGCTGTATTTGTTTCAAAATGTACCACTGCCACCACCGAGTAATCTATTCTCTCACCTAAAGAAACTTTTCATCCGATTTATTTGGAACAATAGACGCTCCAGGTTGCGACTGTCACTGCTATACATGATAGAGGGGGGCTTAAGTGCCCCAATCCGCTCTGGTACTATTGGGCGACACAGTTAAGAACGCTGATGTTTTACTTTTCAGAAGAGGAAGCCCCTCTCTGGAGGGAGATGGAGAGCCAACAGTTGGGCCTCCCTATTCCCCTTTTCCTGTACTCAGATAATGTTAAAAGGCTTAAAAAAATCACAAAGAACCCCATGGTTAAAAATATGATTATTGTGTTACAACAAGTTAACAAACATCTTGGGGAGCATGTCTCTCTCACTCTTCAGTCCAATCTGGGGAAACAATTTTTTCCCTCCAGGTAAATCCGATGCGGGCTTCAAATTCTTGGCTGACAATGGTATACAAAAAATTGGAGATTTATTTAACCCAGTCACGAAATATCTGAAATCATTTGAAGAACTAACTGCTGACTATAATATCCCCCGTAATCAATTTTTTAAATTTTTACAATTGCGGAATTTTATCCGATCACAACAGGGCCAATCATTGTCTATCCCACCCTTATCAAAAGTAGAAAAGATAACGTGTACGGACAATTTGGGGCGGGGCATAATCTCCAAATTCTATAACCTTCTAGTAGCCGAGTCCTCAGTCACCGGTAAAGAGGCTGGAGGCTTGGAGGGAAGACCTACATGACAACATAACCATTGTGTACTGGGAGAGAGCATGTACCAAAGCACAAACGCAAACAATTAACACTCGTCTTAAATTACTGCAGTACAATTGGCTCATGAGAACTTACATCACCCCAGAAAAACTCAATAAATACAACAGTGACGTTCCAGATATCTGTATCAAGTGTGAGAAGGAAAAGGGTACTCTTTTTCATTGTCTTTGGCAATGTGAAGAAGTTAATAAGTTTTGGGAGGCTGTGAGGAGGTGTATCCAGGATATTATTCCAATGCAAATACCTTTAGATGCCAAACTTTTCTTACTCGGCCTATATCCAGAAAAGTATAATATTGGGAAAGGACACCGCATATTTTTAGAAATTGGTATATTGTTGGCTAAAAGAATAATTGCTCTGTCATGGAAAAAAGTGGGCATGCCCAGTTTAAATAAATGGATTACTGAGTTATCTACAACTCTGCCCTTAGAAAAAATTACATACATTATTAAGGGCAAGGAGTCACTCTTTAATAACACATGGGGTCTGTTTATAAGTTTTCTGGAGAGGAGAGACATAGCACATATGATAGAAGAACCTGGGGATGAATAAATTGCCCTCTGCAACGCTCACGTGACTATATGATGAACACTAGATTGTAATGTGATTTTACTTGTATTCCCCGACCGCAACATTAGAAATACTACAGGACTATTGTTTGTCTGTCTATATACTTTTGGTTTTGTTTGTTAGATGCCTGAATTGAGGGGTCTCACGTTATTTTTATTTTCGTTATTTAAATGTTGTTGTACTTGTGATATATATATATATATATATATATATATATATATATATATATATATTGATTACTGTAACAGCCTGCTCATCGGCATACCCAACAAACACCTTCAGAAACTTCAATTCATTCAGAACTGTGCTGCCCGAACTCTGACAAAAACCCGCAAATACGACCACATCACCCCCATTCTTCAAGACCTCCATTGGCTCCCCTTAACCTCAAGAATCCAATACAAAATCGCGCTCATCACCCACCTTTGCATCTACAGCAACGCCCCTCAATACCTCAAAGACCTCCTTACCCCTCACTCATCCACCCGTAACCTCCGGTCCCAAAGTACCAACCTCCTCCATCAGCCCCGCACACGACTCCGCACCATGGGAGACCGAGCCTTCTGCTTCGCTGCCCCCCACATCTGGAACTCCCTCCCTGAACACCTACGACAACCCCAGTCTGTGGTCACCTTTAAAAAAGGCCTTAAAACTTTTTTATTTAGACAGGCTTTCCCAGGTCGTCCCTAGTTGTTTTTATTCTCTCTCTGCAATATTTTTTTTTCTCTCTTAGTCTTCTGTTTATTTTGTTTCTGGTTTCTGTAGCACTTTGAGATTACTTTATGAAAAGTGCTTTACAAATAAAATTTATTATTATTATTATATATATATATATATATATATATATATATATATATATATATATATATTTTTTTTTTTAATAAATACAATGTTGGAAAAAAAAAATCTTCATGAATTATAGGGCAAATATAGTAATTAACACTAAAGGCCAATGGTTTAGGCTTTTAAAGGTTTTATATTTCATGTCTCTATCTATTACAGAGGCTGAGAAAAAAAATATTTAGTAAATGTTGACATTCTATGCAGTTTTTCAAAAAACTTGGGCGGTTGTTTTGAAACAATGCTCAGGTTTTAGATGCTGTTTTTTTAGGTGGGGTGGGTTACGCCATTGATGGGTTGATGGGAGGTTCCTAATTAAGACCTAAACTCTATAACACCCTAGATAATCTACATCAGGCCCCTCACAGGAAAATGCAAAGTTTCACCTGGTTAGAGGAAGTTGCGCAGGAGGACAGACACATGAACACTGGCTCTGGTGTCAGCCACTCCCTGTAGTCATGGAGATCGATGTGTCTAGGCGCCGATCGTCTCTGTCTCTTCCTCTCAGCAGACAGTTGAACGATACGTTCCTCACATACCCACTTGGCTTGGCTGCTTGACTGCTTCTTGCAGTTTTTAGTTTTCTAACTTTTGTCTTGTTAGAAGTTTGTCTTTAGAATATGTTTGCCTCTTAAGTTGTCTGGATACTGACTTGCAGCATAGTATGCTCATTGCAACAGAGTTTAGCTGTCAATTATTTTCTCTGGATATCAACCCGATTTCAATTGTTTCTTTTTGATGGCTTCTGTTCAATCCTCCGCCCTAGCCAAAGGTTTCAGAGCAAGACACTACATCAATCATTGTAGCTTAAATCTACACAAACAGTAGGCCTATGGTTGAAATGTAGCCATTAATAGATAATGTGTCAGCATGCCAAATAGCTGCTTTATGTGAATATTTATTAGGAATTCTAAGCCCAGTTCAGACCAAAGATTCGCCTCGCAACGACTTGCAACGAGACGGTTTTAGAGCGTAGTGGGGGAGAATTCGCAGCAGTGTGAACTGCTTGTTGCAGCGCGTTGCAAGCCGTTGCAAGGAGTCGCAGAAGATTCAACATGTCAAATCGCAAGGTCCAGTTTTAGAACGTCCAGGCCAGCTCGTTGCAAGCAGTTGCGTCTCGTTGTGAAGTGAATCTTTGGTCTGAACTGGGCTTAAGCTTCAGAGTGGAGGGACCAATGCTTTAATTAACTGAAACATTTACTGTTTTTTGTATAGTTAGGTAATTTTAAAATACTGTCTTGTAAAGGTCAGCTGAACAGTCTGAGAAAGGTTCCTTGTGCCTTTACTAAAGCCCACCAACCTTTATTTGCTTCATCTACTGTGCTGGCTGCAATCAGAAGCATCATTTTAGGTAGTTCTAGTATAGACATGCATCTTCCACTTTTTGAATGAATTAAAATTGTCCCTACCTCTAGTAAAGCCTCATTTGCTAAATGATGAATGAATGTTTTTGTGCGTCTGTTGCATACAGGTATGTGAAGACACCATAATAAATAACTTTTTGATTTGATGACTAAGAAATCTTGTTCTGTTTCTTATTTATGTTGCAAAAATCACTATAAACATACAAGTTATTTTTTGCAACAATATTTTACACACCACCCAAAATAAAACCCATCCTCCCTACCCCCTCCCAAACCCGTCCCTACTACATCACCCAATATGTCACCGTATCTCACCACCATGGCACAGTGTTACAATGCTGTTGTGTGTTACTAGCCATAGAGAGTCCATGTTGAAAGGTTTGCATAGCTTAAGCAAGTTGTATGAAAAAATCATCAGTTTGAAATACTGTTTGCCACTTTTGTATATAAACACTTGATTTGCTGACATGACATAAGTATGACTGTAGTGGCAACCTGTTTGCCACTCTTGCAAGACGTAGGATTCTGGACTCGTGCTCAAAAAGAAAATCCAAGGCCGATGTAACATATAAAAGTAGTGAATTTATTTCCCAAAAAATAGTCGACAATGAGCAAACTTTGTGTAAGGCTACGGTCAGAAAGTGTAGCTCCCGTCCTGCTCCGAATAACACAATAACCATGCAGGAAGCCCACAAGTGACTAATTTACCACAGTTGTACGACACTAAGCTACACTTTACGACAGTGACCACTTGTGATAACAAGTGACAAAATAAGAGCATACTAACACCCTATCTACTGATTAGACCTAAATATACAACTAAATATAAGCTATGATAATTATTATTAATTAAAGCAAAATATATTATTAACACATGCCTATCCTCTCCATGGCTCTAACAATGACAATATCCAGACTGTCTAATCTGTCTGCATTCTCCCCACCAAATTGTGCTTACTTTGAGATTATGCTGTGTCAGTTGGAAACTGTTTCAGCAATTAAGAGGCAGCTAGAGATGTGTATTGATCATCTGTGCAACAATGTGCCTATGGCTATTGTTAATTTAAGAGGCCCAGACATTACATTTGTATGACCAACAGGTCTATGCAGGCATATAGTTGCACCCTTGTCTGATGCTTGTGGTTGCAATTTAAGTCTTTATTGATGTGTGTATTATAAAATGCCATAGCCTATATCTCCTTTTTCATCATGTTTAAATAGGAGTTAAATCAAAGCGCTTTGGGTTTGTGAAAAACCAGGGAAAAGAGTCCATTTACCATTTACCTTTCTGACATTCTGTGCATTTCCAACCAAAACTTACCATTTACAGTATATACTAGTATAATTTGTTTGAATAGAGCTTTTCCCCCTGCTTGTTCCTACCCCCTCATTGGTCTGACAGGTTTTAGTCACTTGTTTTTTGGTTTAATAAAAGAGACAAGCAGAAATTCATTAGCTCAAACCAAGTACAGTGTTGAGCTTTCATAGCTTCTTTTAATCAAATCTAATATTTTGCCATATCAGATTTTCAGTATATAAGAACAAACTGAACCTTGTCTAGCTGGCAAAACTAAAGCAGTTAATACTGTTGATCACCATTCTCAGGGAGGTCAATTGACTTTAGCAAACAAAATGGTGTACCGTATTTTCCGCACTATAAGCTGCACTGGACTATAAGCCGCAGGTGTTATAATGTTTAATTACCATAAGTAAGAATTTGTGCACAGAGGGGATTGTCGGGAAAGAGATGGCTGCTTGAGGAATCTCCCATTTATTAACATTTCAACAAACAAGTTGCATATTTGCATAAGGTATTCAAGTGTTACCATTTAGTGCAATAGTAGCTACTAGGGATGGGCACGAGTGTTTTCACTACTCGTGTGATCGCTTGCATTCCTCTAGGATCAATCGATTCCTCGTTAAACTTTTTTCTATTTTTAGAACGCAACGCATCTGTCTACAGAACAACGGTTCACCGCAATAAAGCGCTCAATGCTTATTGTCAAACAGTCACAGTTGCCATATGATATTAAGGATTTATTGCCACAAGTTTAAAACACATTTTCCTCACTGAAAGTAATTAAATAGACGGGCCACAATTTAAACCGATCCAGTAGGTCTGCGATGGGGAGAAAAAAAGAGAAAAAAAGTCACCATTTAAAATAAGAAGGGCAGCAAATAATATTAAATGATTCTCCTACAATTTAAATACATATAAATAACTCACCAAAGCAGATAGTTGTAGCCTATATCCAACCACGTACTGCTCACTCCGTGTCCGTGAATAATTACCGCGACTAATTCCGCATTAACGGAACGTTACACCAGTCGGTTTTTGAATCTTATCCCCATATTCCCTATTGAAGGCTTCTTAACTGTTGTTGGCTCGAAGCGAATGTGCCTGAAGTAAGCCTTGCTTCTTCTTTACTTTTCTTTCCAAGCGGAGAGCACCTGGCATGCTCACCTGGAGTCTACTCATTACTAACTGAGAGTAACAGGTGTCATCTCCCCTTTTTATAAACGTAATTTTATCATCTGCTTTGAAATAATTGGACAGTTGTTGTTAGAAAGTCCGATGGCTGTTCCGAACTCAAGAGTGCATGCTCTGCTGCCGTGATGCGCGCAGCCGTTGATCACTGTGACGCGTGCGACCAGCGTTGATTGACAGCTCATACTCATGCTGTCACTTGCCCATAACTGTCCCTCGTAACTGTCACTCGCTCATATTATTTCGACCGCGGATAAGTTTGCCCGTTACGTGGCTTGTCAATGACTCCTTTTCCTGTTAAGTTGTAGCTGAACACCATTGTATGGATGCAAACCACATTCTTTGCATCTGTACTGCCTAAAACCTCCAGTAAAAATCCTAAACTGCATTTCTGACTCAAGAGGTGTTCTTACCAACACACCAAGGCGACACCAGCAGTCCGTGAACTACCTATACAGTCCTTTACTATACACCAGTTTTATCATTGGTCCTTCGAGCCGGATCAGTGGTGCTACCTTGGATTCCTAAGCCCTTCAGAATGCAGTATCCCCCACCTGATGAGGAAGTGGTAGACTCTACACGCCCTAAACGCTGGTCTCAACCACCCGCTTATCTGAGGGATTATGATGTCCAACTGGCTGGTCGAAAGCAAATAATGCAGTCACAGGAACCTTATGCAGTACAGCATGCACAGAGACTAGAAGACAGGCGCCACACCATGGTGGTGGATGAAGCGAGGAAGATGACGCCACATTCATCCCGCTCAGCCAGCCCTATTAGCCAACATGCAGAGTATGTACTGCTAGATGAATGGAACATAGCTGAGGAGCCACATGCAGCCAAGTATTATGCATATCAAAGTAACAAGCAGTACGCCTTTGATGCACAGATGGCGCTGCGATCAGAGAGGGAACCCAGGTTACAGTCACCTTTCCACAGACCCTGGGAGAGGTCTGAACATCCAGGATTACAAGCGGTGCATCCAAAGGCACCTATGTGGTCGTCACCTTACAGCCTGCCTGCCCAAAGTACTGATGGGGAGTATGTGCCTCCATTCTATCAGCTTCCTTCTGTCGCTGCCCAAGCTCCGCCTACACAATCTAGCCCTTTGCATCCTTCAAAGCCTGTGCTACAACTGCCACCTCAGAGTTTTAGCACACCTGTCTCAGCACCTCAGTCATTGATGACTGCACCTTATTTTCTACAGAGGGATGTGAGACCAGATCAAGCACATGGAGCCTACAACTACTCTGCAGACCCACCTGCTCAGCCAGCAGACGACAGAGAGCAGCTCCTGATGGATTCCATGAGCAGGATGATGGGTGAGTTACAAGTCATAAGAGCTCAAGCGGCATCAGCCCAGCCTAGGAACCAGTCCTCAGTTGCACCACATTCAGGCGTGCAGCCCAATACTCCGTTACCAACATTCCAGTACAACGGAAGAGGTCATAATCAGGTGCCTGCTGCTGACAACCAGTACGTTGAACGTGGGTATACACAACAGCCTGCTACTAGCTGGAACCCACCGCTACCTTCACAGCCACTGCAGCCAGCCCACCTCAGCCAGCCATATAGTATGCAGCCTCAATATGTGCCACATATTGACACCTTGTATGCTGCGCCTGCACAGCGGCCACCTGCATTCCTGAGTGAACGGTCCTACCGAGGTCCCATTCCAAAGATCCCAGATTTCTCCAAAAGAGACCCTAGTGAGTTCACACGTCTAAAGATTGCCTTGGGAAACCTCCTACCTCCTGATGCCACGGAACTATTCCGCTATCAGGTTCTCCTCGACCACCTCAAGCTCGATGAGGCTCGTCTGGTTGCTGATGCCTATCTGAACTCACCTATGCCATATACGGACACCATGGCTGCCCTGACGGACAAGTTTGGCCAACCTCAGAAGCTAGCCATGACGAAAATAGCCACTGTGATGAATGCCCCAGACATTCGACAGGGAGATTCACAGGGCTTCCAGAAGTTTGCACTACAAGTGCGAGCCCTAGTGGGGATGCTCCAGGCTCTGGGGCATGAAGGTGCAGTGGAGCTCCAATGCGGGTCACACGTCGAACGGCTCTTAAGTAAGTTGCCCTCTGATCTACGATCTGAGTTCCGGAGATCTATGTGTCGGCGACCTGGAACAGGGTCAAACCTGGCAGACTTCTCAGAATGGCTGCAATATGAGGCATGGTGCCAGGATAGCGAAAGCCAATCTAGCTTCCGAGAGCACAACCCAGACGCTAAGAGGAACATGGATCGAAAGCACGATACTAAACCATCTCGTCCAGCCACAGTGCTTCATGGTGCAGAGGATACCTCTGACAAGCCTCCTGAAGCGCCAGCACCAAAGGAGCCTGACAAGAAGAAGACAAGGCAAGCTTACTGCCCATATTGCGAAAGCAAAGAGCACTTCCTGAGTCAGTGTGATACCTTCAAGTCTTTCAGCAAAGACCAGATTATCCAGTGGATAAAAACAAACCAACGCTGCTGGCGGTGTGGAAGAAACCATCAGGCAGCACAGTACACCCGATTGTGCTAAGTCCTAACCACCCTTTTACCAAGTTACTCATCCAGGAGTACGACTCCAGACTGTGCCACCCCGGACCGGAGCGGGTATTCGCTGAATTGAGGCGTACCGCATGGATCTTAAGAGGCCGCGAGGCAGTGAAACGTCACCAGCATGGATGCGTGGAGTGCTGTCGATGGAGGTCCAAACCAGCCAGCCAGAAGATGGCCGACCTACCACCACCTCGGCTCAGGTTGTTCAAACCTGCTTTCTACTCCTGCGGTATCGATTGCTTTGGCCCACTCCAGGTGAAGATTGGCCGAAGGACGGAGAAGAGGTGGGGCATTATCTTTAAGTGCCTCACTACAAGAGCGGTACACCTAGAGGTGCTATCTTCGATCGACACCGACTCCTTCCTGATGTCTCTCCGGAGATTCATTGCTCGGCGTTGCAAACCAGCAGAGTTATACTCGGATCAAGGAACCAATTTCCGAGGGGGTGAGAAGGAGTTAAAGGATGCATTCTCCGACCTAAGCGCTGACCTCCAGCAACAACTAGCAGCTCAGCAGATTTCGTTCCACTTTAATCCGCCTGCTGCACCTCATTTTGGTGGTGCCTGGGAACGAGAAATTTGCTCAGTAAAGGCTGCTCTTTACCCAACCATCGGCTCCCAGACGGTGAGCGAAGAAGTGCTCAGGACCGTCCTCATTGAAATTGAGTCCATACTCAATTCTAAGCCTTTAGGCTACGTTTCGGCAAATGTGGCTGATTTGGATCCCGTGACACCAAACTACTTGCTGATGGGGCGGCCTGACAGCTCATTACCCCAAGTTGTCTATCCACAGTCAGAGCTCCTTGGACGTCGGCGGTGGAGACACTCGCAGGTGCTCGCTGATAGGTTTTGGACTGCCTTTATCAAGTACTACTTACCTGGCCTACAGAAGAGAGGCAAATGGACGACTCCTGCTCCTGACATCACAGTTGGATCAGTAGTCATGATGGTGGATCCTCAGCTACCCCGATCCCTCTGGCAGATTGGGAAGGTGATAAAAGTGTTTCCAGGTCCTGACCGCCATGTTCGGTCAGCTGAGGTACAGATGAAGGACAGAGTATACACCAGGCCCATTGTTCGCCTTATCGTTCTACCAGAGATCCCTGATGACGAAGCAAGCATTCCATGATGCAGATGGATTATTTTCGGCCTTTCCAGAGAACACATTTGATACCAAATGTGGGGGCGGCTATGTTAGAAAGTCCGATGGCTGTTCCGAACTCAAGAGTGCATGCTCTGCTGCCGTGATGCGCGCAGCCGTTGATCACTGTGACGCGTGCGACCAGCGTTGATTGACAGCTCATACTCATGCTGTCACTTGCCCATAACTGTCCCTCGTAACTGTCACTCGCTCATATTATTTCGACCGCGGATAAGTTTGCCCGTTACGTGGCTTGTCAATGACTCCTTTTCCTGTTAAGTTGTAGCTGAACACCATTGTATGGATGCAAACCACATTCTTTGCATCTGTACTGCCTAAAACCTCCAGTAAAAATCCTAAACTGCATTTCTGACTCAAGAGGTGTTCTTACCAACACACCAAGGCGACACCAGCAGTCCGTGAACTACCTATACAGTCCTTTACTATACACCAGTTTTATCATTGTTTATTCCTGACAATGTTCTGGAGGAAGGAGAGACCGTGTTCAGCTCCGCGGTGCTGTGGAGAACACAGGCTGCGCTGCGGTGGCACGGAGGTGGCAGTTATTTGCATTTGCTTTTTGACACAACGCTCAGTTTATTGCACTTGCATCAAAATATTTAATTTTATTAAACTTTATTTTATCCGTTTTGTGCCGTTTTGTACACATATATAACATTTTAAAATAGGGGCGGCCCGCCGGCCGGCCTAAACGATTTTCCTCATCCACCAATCGAGTTCATTTGAAACGAGGAGTACTCGAGTACTAACGCCCATCCCTGGTAGCTACAGAACATATACTGTGCTGTGTAATAACAGGGTCGAAAAATTGGGAAAAAGTTGCGGCTTATAGTCCTAAAAGTACGGTAAGTTGCAGCTTATAAATAGGAAGCCAATATTAGTAACTGAATGGAAAGATGTTGATGTTGGAGTACGTTCTATTGACAGCATAACATCTTAGCTAGTCAAATCATGGATCAACAGACACACATGGTAGGGACAAGGACAACTGTAACATTATCCTATAGTATAGCAGGACACTGTACGTTTTGAATTCATTGCAGAACACATTAGTAAGCAATTATACCACACACACAAAATAAATAACTATACTGTGCAGCATGTCGGGCATAAGTGATAGATGGAGAAGTGGGAAGAAAAGAGAGGGGAAAGACAGTATACGTGAGCGGATAACCTGACATATTATAATAGACCATCACTGGTGAATTATTGTTGGCATAAGTTTATTACTCAAATACTGTAGGACAAGTAAAAAGTTAATGTCACAGAAGCACACACTATTTAGTCCAACAAGCATAGTCAGGAGAATATTTATTTTGAATTGTTCTATGGCTCCCTTGATGCATTGTAGCTATGGGAAGTCATCATGTGTCTCATTGATATTGAAAGAAAGGGGAAACAAAGGCAGAGGGGTATGAAGAGAGGAAGAGTGTGAGCAAGTGATTCATGCCTCTGTTTGATAATGATGACCCATTGGTTCAGAAGTATGTGTCCCAATCTCATTGGCAAGGGAAAACATTGGACACGCTCAGGACATTCTTTGGTTCCTGCCTGCTTCAATTAAGTGCCTGCTGTTTGTGGCTCTTGCCTGAGGCTCCACTTATCCAGTGTGTGTATGTGAGTGACTGAATAAGTGTTGTGTAGCTCCCCATGTGCATCTTGTGTGTGACTGCTTTTTCCTTTTTTGGTGTGTTTGCAGGCCCCCGATGTTGATGTAGTTTGAGCTTGTAGGTGTGTTACCTGTATTTTGTGGTTGTTGTATTTCACTCACTTCCAAAACAAAATGTTGGTACATTTTAGTCCTTCTGGTTTGGCTGTAAAGTTCAGGGACAATGTTTAAATTATATAGCCATACTAGCTCTAATGCTCATAAAACACCATACAAATAGTTTGATGGGTGTAATAAAAAGAGATAACTTTACCACCTCTAGGGCCACACTGCTTGTCTGTCTTAAAAGTTGTACGTTTGATTCTTTGTACATTTTATGTGTTTATACAGTACTAACTATCCCCAATAAATGGTCTTATTTTAATATCTAACTAGCTTATACGTTGACTGCTAAATACTGTAACTGCTTGTTCATCATATTCATAGTGGCCAAATTAATACCCTAAATGTTGTCTCAATATGTTTATGTACCATTGTGCAGTGTTTGATCAGTAAGATGGGTTCAACTGGGTTCAAATGCCCTCTGTTTTAGTTTCCTATGACAATACTTAGTGGAGCACCACGACTAAATGAGTGTGTTTCACTGAGCTGCTAACCACTGGCAACTGTGGCCACAAGTGACAATTATTGGATTTTGCAAGAGGAGAATAGAGTGGTCATCAGATAAACAGACTCAGTCCCTTACACACAGGGTGCATAGAGGGGGAGGGAGGGCGGGGGGACTGGGTGTATTGAATTGATCAAGACTCTGTTTTAGCGCCTACAAATCCAACTTTTCTACTGTAAAAAGTTAGATAATTCCACAGTAAATGTCTGAAGACCCTTTATGTCTTCATCTCCATTGTATGTAGATATGAAAGAGAAAATGGACCAGGTGGTGGGAAAAAAATACTTTGTAGAAAAGATTGAACACATTCTGCTTACAGTACTATTATTGGATACATACATAATTTGATTATTGACTGCAATTTTTTTTAAAGCAATTTGGACTGCTTTTACCAGGAGTTTTACCCTTACAAGTTGCCGCATATGTCCCGTATTTTATTTGAAATTGAATGGAGCTTCACACACATTTCTAACTTTCTACCTGTAAAACTTTACCTCAGCCCCTTTTTGTTTTTCACAGAATAGCGTTCTCTTACTCTCCTGATATTGAAGGCCTATAACACCAATGGAGTGGCATACTTGAATTTAAATCAAATTACAGCAATGGTTATATTGATAATTGAATATGTCCCACAGATTTATGATCTGCCCGTATATATCATCATCTTGGCTGTCATCACCAAGGCCCTTATTGCATGACAAATACATCGAGCACCAAATTCAACAGTTAATTTATCATAAGCTACTTCAGCTAAAGTCCCCAAGTGTCAAGACAATTTGTTCTCATCGTTTCCACATCTTTCTACCCTTTTCTACTGTTCAGTAACTTCAGTTTAGACAAATCAATTTTTTTAATGTTAAGAACCAACTACATTGGAATTAGCTACCGTATTTTCCGCACTATAAGCCGCACTGGACTATAAGCCGCAGGTGTTATAATGTTTAATTACCATATGTAAGAGTTCGTGCACAGAGGGGATTGTCGGGAAAGAGATGGCTGCTTGAGGATGCTCCCATTTCAACAAACAAGTTGCAGATTTGCATAACGTACATAAGTGTTACCATTTAGTGCAATAGTAGATACTAGGGATGGGCACGAGTGTTTTCGCTACTGGTGTGATCGCTTGCATTCCTCGAGGATCAGTCGATTCCTCGTTAAACTTTTTTCTATTTTTAGAACGCAACGCATCTGTCTACAGAACAACGGTTGACCGCAATAAAGCGCTCAATGCTTATGTCAAACAGTCACAGTTGCCATATGATATTAAGGATTTTTTCCCACAAGTTTAAAACACATTTTCCTCACTGAAAGTAATTAAATAGACGGACCACAATTTAAACCGATCCAGAAGGTCTGCGATGGGGAGAAAAAAAGAGAAAAAAAAGCATGGGCTGTAGTTGTAACAAAACAAAATAGCCTAAGTCACCATTTAAAATAAGAAGGGCAGGAGATAATATGTAAACAAATGATTGTCCTACAATTTAAATACATATAAATAACTCACCAAAGCAGATAGTTGTAGGCCTATATCCAACCGCGTAATGCTCACTCCGTGTCCGTGAATAATTAGCCTACCGCGACTAATTCCTCATTAACGGAACGTTACACCGGTCGGTTTTTGAATCTTATCCCCATATTCCCTATTGAAGGCTTCTTAACTGTTGTTGGCTCGGAGCGAATATGCCTGAAGTAAGCCTTGCTTCATATTTTCTTTCCAAGCGGAGAGCACCTGGCATGCTCACCTGGAGTCTACTCATTACTAACTGAGAGTAACAGGTGTCATCTCCCCTTTTTATAAATGTAACTTTATCATCTGCTTTGAAATAATTGGACAATTATATTCCTGAAAATGTTCTGGAGAAGAAAGGAGAGACCGTGTTCAGCTCCGCGGTGCTGTGGAGAACACAGGCTGCGCTGCGGTGGCACGGAGGTGGCAGTTATTTGCAGTTGATGTTTGACACAACATTCAGTTTATTGCACTTGCATCAAAGTATTTAATTTAGTTAAACTTTATTTTATCCGTTTTGTGCCGTTTTCTACACGTATATGACATTTTAAAATAGGGGCGGCCCGCCAGCCTAAAGGCTACAGACACAAAACAATAAATAAAACGATTTTCCTCATCCACCAATCGAGTTCATTTGAAACGATGAGTACTCGATTTCTAACGCCCATCCCTAGTAGCTACAGAACATATACTGTGCTGTGTAATAACAGGGTCGAAAAATGGGGAAAAAGTCGCGGCTTATAGTCCGAAAATTACGGTACATTTATTGCTAAGACATTTCTGTGAACAGGCAGGGATCAAGCCATAAGCCATGCATCGTCATTACAGGCAGATCTTACTTGGCCAGCCACTGATCTGGTTGAATACTTGCTGTCAGAAACAAAGTCAAACAAGGGGAATGGACAAAGGCAATACATACAGAACACTCAAGAGTCAATCCTAATATAATGTAAGAAACCTCTAAAAAATAAGCTACAAACATATGGACTAATACTCAAAGGAAGTCAGCTAATAAATAAATTAAATACAACTAATACAGCAATCGCACTCGGGGCGGACCAAACAACCGCTCCGAGACCAAGCTGAAGAGGTGGTCTCGGTGCGCATCCATACGCACTCTGCTGCAGTTCGTTGGTGGTGTGAATTTGTCCGGACTCGATCCGACCCAAATGCAGGAGGCACTGTGCCTTTTATTTATTTTCTTTTTTTTAATAAATTGCCGTCAGCTTCACATTATGGGAAAGTGTTGTTGTCGCCATTGTTAGGACGATAAGTTGTGGTTTGACCGGGAGCCCAGAATAATATATTAGGCTTACATTTGATCGAGAGGACGCGTAAAAATCATAGATAGCACGTTAAAATGGATGTAGCATCCGGGCTGACCTCAGTTATTCACACGGCATCCAATAATCCTGGTTTATGCGCGTTGCCATCTTGAGAGATTTTTACTCCGCCTCACTCCTCTTGCCGAAAAAGGGAATCGACGTCACGTTGGGGGGAGGCAGGGCCGGCCCTTACCAATTTGGCGCCCTATGCAAGATTTTAGCTGGCGCCCCCCATTGCATTGCAGTCTGGTCCACCACTGTTCATACACTCACACAGAACTGGATAGCTTTGTCTTTGACATTTCATTTTATTTTAGATAGAAAATAACCCACAAAATAAAAACCATATTACAAAACAAGTGACATAACATTAAAAAATGACGCTTCATTTATAGTATTAAAATTAAAATAAAGTTTTGGTAGCCCATTTTTTTTTTGTTTTTTTTTTTGTAGCGGCGCCCCCTGCGGATGGATTTGCCTATACTGCCTATGCCCAGGGTCGGGCCTGGGGGGGAGGGCTGTCACCCAAGAGATCGCGCCAATACATTTTAATCTCCAAAAGAATAAAAACTAGCCTGCTAGAAAAAAATTCACCCACCTCAGTGTTGTCATGGAGATATGACCTAAACATACAGACTAGAATGTTTTTTTGGACCAGGCTGTAAATAGGTTTAATAAGACTGTGAAAATGACCTGTTTAACAAGTGAGTCAAAGAAAAATGGCTCAGTCCTGGTACCACCCCCAGTGGCCACCAGAAGGTACTACAATGTGTGTCACTTCCTTATTAGATGCTGGTAAAAACTACTGAGGTTGGGGCTTGGTAAAAATGTTGAATGTGTTCAGCGATCAGATGAAGGAGAGGGGAGCGTCTCCCGCACAGTGCCAACAGGTTCACACTGCGCAAGAAGTGTGTGTTTTTATTTTGCTTCCCATGTACGGGACTGTCGATACCATCCCTGTGTCAGTTTGGAGCTGAGCTGCGCCGAACTGACACCCAGCTGATACCCAGCTTAATCAGCTGTCGGCTTGAGCCTATTCTTCACGCGACCCTCACGTCCAGCAGCAAAAATACAGTAAAAATTATGTTTCACATCGTAGGCTACAAGCCACATAACGTGGCATTGTCATAGGGCTACATATATGAAACAACAATAATTTGATGTTTTTCTCCTTTATTTATAGGCTAGATGTAGGCATTTTTATTATTTTTAACCCCATATTAGGCCTATATCAATGATATATTTTGCAGTTTTTACTTCGTGCTTCCTGCATCTCTCCACCCCAGAGTGTCTGTCCAATGAATGAATGAATGACCTCAGATCACGTTTGGTTTTTCTTCGTAATGCTGGTTCACTTGCAAAAGGGGCAATATGAAAGTGGACCACACCAAACAAAAAAAAATCTAATCTCTATTTGGTCTGGACCAAAGCAAGTGAACTTGCGGACTTTCCCAGTGTGAATACACCCTTAGTGACACACAGGGATTTTATTTACAAACCTAGACTAGGCCAAGACAGACATTATGGAAGACTTGACCAGAAACAGCTTCAGACATCTAAAAAAAACCTAAAGATATTGTAACAAACAACCTATCAAAATAAATTATGTACAAAGACTTTGCTTCCAGCACTGGACACTCTTTGCTACTTTGCTATTGCTAATTTTGTAAATTTCTATTAATCTTAATTTTGTCATTTGTCATGTTGAATGAAACCAAAGTATGCCCCCATGACCAACATGACATATTTATTTGTGTATCCAGCTTTCTTATCGGCAATCGCCCCCATTTCAATTTCTCAGACGACAAGTAATTTTGTCTTTCCGATTTACACTGGGCACACATGGTTACTTACATTCTTACCACAACTTGGTGGAACAATTTTAGCTGGACTTATGAAACGAACCCCACACTTCAAACTGATTGATTGCATTCATATGCATATTGAGTTCTGTTGTTGTACTTTCAGGTGCATCACAGGCATAGGTGGCAGCCTGCATGAAATTATTCATTAATCAAACAGAAATATCACTAAAATAAGCTAGGTTAGAGATGTTGGTTTTGGGTTATTTCTTGATTATGTACATTTGGAAGAGGAGCCAGGAGCAAGAGAAACAGAGGGAACAATGGAGCCTTGGCGATTTAGTTTGGTGGTCAGTGGTGATGTCAGTGTACTGTCACAGGAAGTAGTTCTAGGAGAGGTATGATTTCACAATAAAAAAAAACTAAAACAAAATCACATAATGAACAAACCAGTTATGCTGGTCCCTACAATACTGAATCAGTTGTAGCTTCTATATGGCCTACAAATTGCCCTTCCTGTGCTTATCAATGCTTTAAAAAGGTATCCGTTTGCAATCGATAGTGTTGCACATTTGTCGAACCTTGAAAGTGCCCTTATCACTGGTTGAGAATCTAGTCGGTGTGTGTCATTGAGTGCTCCATATGCTATCTCAGTGTGTTCTTCTGACAGAGGCCCATTAGACCAGACAGCTGACTTAATTTTTTGTTCACCCACTCCTCCACCAGCCACCCTATACTCACTTGTTCTATAGCTTTCAGGGTGAGCTGACTGAATTAGGCCATCACACTATCACCTGAATACCACCGGCCCAGCCCTTTGTAAAATACATGTGTGGGCGCGTACTGTATGTTTCAATGTCAATTTGACCACTTGAGGCTGTACAGGGACACCAGGGGATATTGTCTTCAGGCCTCCATAGTTTAGTCATAATAGAAAATACTTTAAGTAAAGCTACATGTAAGCCTTTAAACATGTTGTTTAAAAAAACGACTAGAGGAGAAGGAGGATGGTGGAAGATGGAAAGCCTTATGGCGAAAAAATTTATGTTGTGAGTTTCCCTTTTGATACTTTTGTGTTTACACACGCGCATGCACGCGCGCATACACACACATGCACACACACACACACACATGCACATGTACCCAGGTTTAAGCCACATCAAAAATATTTCCCCTCACGTTCACCAGTATTCCAATTTTTTTTACTCTACTTGCCTAAGCCGTCAGCTCAGAAAAGCAAAGCTCATGTCGTCTGTAAGTAAGAAGAAATAACAAAAGCAGGGGCAGCAATGAGAACAGTACATTTTGAAAATGGATCACCGCCCTCCTCTCTGGAACAAGTCATTCAGGCAAACAAATGAGGGAGAGAAAATATGAGCGTATATGTGAGAGGGAGGATTGATGGGGGGTATTGATATATTTCACACTCCTGCTTGAATTGACAATTATCCGCTAGATGAAATTGGAATTGGGTTGTAGTGGTGGGGACCCAGATGCAAATATTTGGATAATTTACATGAGCATGAACTTGATTCCCTCTCTGCCTCATATATTCAAGCATTTGATAGCCTTCTTTCCTAGCACCCCCCCATCCCAACAACAAATAACAGAGCAAAGTAGTAAGGCATGGAGGGGGAGGAGGGGATAGGGGAAAGGAGAGGAACAGACAGATGCAGAATATAGCTATGAGCAAATACAGCCCCTAATTTGCAAACCATAAGCAAATTATGGGTACACAATTTCTACCCTCCTGCCAGTGGCTGGTGATGCATTTCCTCTCTGCAATCCATAAGGGGGGCCAAATACGAAAGCCACCTTTCTGACTGGGGGCAGAAAGACACTGGGGGTAAATAACGGAAAAGAGAGGAGAGGAAAAGAGGGAAAAAATAGAATGACAATTACAAGAAACCCATCCATGAACAAAGTTAACCAATCTTCCATCTCTTGATGGAAGATTCGATTGCTGTAACCTTTAAAATTCAGAAATCTGAACGGTGTTCACAGATATCATAAGTGGGAAACATTTTCAGAGGTACATCAAAACTAAAACCACACAAATACATGGGTAGAGAAAAAATATGATTTAAAGGAGTGGGGGATTGAAACCTTAATTCTTTGTAGTATATGGCAATACAGTTCATCATTTGTCCCACCTCTCTCATTCTCTGTCATTCTCTCATTGTCTCTCTCTCATTCTCTCATTGTCTCTCTCTCTCTCCCTCTCCCTGTACAGTTAAATGCTGTGTTAGAGTACCAGTCCTTTGAAGAGCAACACACACATGCACACTTACTCCATAGTCACCTGAGTGATTGTATGCTAGAGAAGCCTCATTCATCAAGCCAAGCCAATGAGGAGACAGAAAGCATAGATACAACTTAAATACGAAGTAGGTTCCTTCCCCTGGCTTTGTCAGACAATTGCATTTGTGACTATGATAAAGTGCATTTGCCTGCAATGCATGTTGGTGGAAAGTGAACTCCTTATGGAGACAGGCTCTGATTTATTTTTAATTTGTGTGCCCTTGAAATAGTAGCATACTAAATATTAGTGGAGGGAAATTTTGTCCAG
Organism: Hyperoplus immaculatus; assembly: GCA_949357725.1. Lineage (NCBI taxonomy): Eukaryota > Metazoa > Chordata > Actinopteri > Uranoscopiformes > Ammodytidae > Hyperoplus > Hyperoplus immaculatus. Next base: position 22,804,449 of record OX442351.1, read on the forward strand.
CACAATCCAATTTAGGATGTATTATATGAATTTGACAATGTTGCCAGAGGCTCAAGGGCAGCAGTAACTTTTTTCCTTTTTTTGCTGTCATTGACATTGAATTATTGAGAAAAAGGAATGCTTGGCAAAGAGAGGAAGATACCATCCAGGACATCACAGTTTCAAAAATACACACCTTAGTCCACTGAGGCACCAGGACAAGACATTCAAAATAATTTCCTTTTTATTATCCTGAAGGGTACAGTAATTGGCTACTTCAGCAGCCCTCTCTGCAGGGGAATTCTCTGTTGCAATGTTATTATCAGCCCTGAGGAACCTCAGACATAAAATACAGTATGTTTGTTAACAGCTCGGAGGTAAATGATATCTCTGTGAGCTAATAAGGGCTAACGTTGTGTGCCATTTAACGGGGTCTGCGTTTACAAGGACAGCACTAACTTAACAATTTACTGTATTTAAAGGAGCTGTAAGCGGAATGATTCTTTTAGCTAACTTCCTGTCAGTTACTGCAGTTAGCAGTCCCCTCGCTCGTCCCTATGTCACCACATTAATGCATTGCGGTCTTCAAGCAGCAAGTTATCTAGCATCATCTCGGATCCATAAGTGTGATAAAACCGGATAAAACATGATAAAAACCATCAAAACAGACATTTGGAAGGATTTTTACCTACTCCGCCATTGTAGGCGCATACACATTCACTCATCTGTTGCTCTGGCGTGCACCGGCAGTGAGACCATGGCGTGTATATTGTATATATGAGTGAGACGAGTGACGGTTTGTAGCGTTCTCTCTCCTGATTGGATAAAAAATCGGGATACTACAACATTTTAATTGGGCTATTACTGCAAATCAGAATGACATGGAGACCTGTGATATGACGTCCGCACTCTGTTGAAGCTAGGGGGGTCCGGGGGTATGCTCCCCCGGAAGAAAATTTTGTACCTTTTAAATGTTAAATGCATCAATCTGGTGTACTTTGAGGAACACTATTCCTATATAAATGGTGATTAAGATGGAGTTTTACACACTTATCAATGGTTAATGAATAAATAATTTTCTATGATACACATTTGAGCCATCAAAAAAATGAAGCAAAGGTGGTGGTTACCTGTGGTTCAAAAGAGTGAACACAAGCGCCCTTTTGTTTTATTAGATTGTTGAATTACTAGTGCTCAAATAACTGTGACTACAATCATGAAGGATAGCTCACAATATTCTTTCCAGCAGAAGGTCCAGCTCTGCTGGAAAGGCAGCAGGTGCGCAAATTACCCACTACCGACTCGGGGAGGTAGTGACGAAAAATAACAATACAGGACTCTTTCGAGGCCCTGTAATTGGAATGAGTACACTTTAAATCCTTTAACGAGGATCCATTGGAGGGCAAGTCTGGTGCCAGCAGCCGCGGTAATTCCAGCTCCAATAGCGTATCTTAAAGTTGCTGCAGTTAAAAAGCTCGTAGTTGAATCTCGGGATCGAGCTGACGGTCCGCCGCGAGGCGAGCTACCGTCTGTCCCAGCCCCTGCCTCTCGGCGCCCCCTCGATGCTCTTAACTGAGTGTCCCGCGGGGTCCGAAGCGTTTACTTTGAAAAAATTAGAGTGTTCAAAGGCAATACAGTCACAGCGCGTGTTGACACCGCAGGGGGAGGGGCTGATTGACTCGGGGAGATTGAAGCCTCGATCCCTCAAGCGGCGCTTTGATAATACGTCCACGATTGAAGGAAATATTGTTTCTTGAGATCACAGCGCGAATCACACGTTAAAGACTTTTATGCGGAAATGCTATTGTTTCCAAGTGAAACTTATTGTTTCCAAGTGAAACTCGCGCATTGCAAATGAAATGTATACATGTATATTTTTTTAAATAGTAAAATATACATATATCAAAAAAAATAAAAAAATGAAAGTGTGGCGGGGCAAAATGAAAGTGTGGCGGCCCGCCACGGAATGATACATTAGTGGGAAACACTGTATATTAACACCAATAAACCGCTCACTTCATCTTTAACATAACGGCCTCCACACACATCCTACCTCTACTGCGCGTCTACCTCGCGTCTGCGTCTGGCTATTTGTCACTGACCGTGTAATCAACCTAGAGCGGGCACACGTCCAACCTCAGACGCACTGCTGATGCGCGTCGGAGGCACGTCTGCAGCGATGCTCCCCTTTACCTCAGGAGGCTCGCCTATTTTTTTCTGAGAGCCGCGCGTCTCTCTCGGGTCTCTCTGCTGATCGAGAAAAACTCTGCTGCGAGTCATATTGACTTCATACCGGCAGCTTTCGCTGTAGTTTCACCATTTCCTGGTGTGTCCCTTTCAAAATAAGACTTCCAACCAGCGAACATTTAAAAAAAAGAAAGAAAAAGAAAAAGGCAATGGGGCGCACGGATTACTGTCCAGACTCAATATTAGACTCAATATAAATCATATGCATCATAAATGACAGGAAAGAACTTCATTTTTAATGGGAATTATCTATGAAAACTCTATGTAGAAAGATAGGTGCTGCTGCTGAGACGTTCCATGTGTGTCCGAGAAAAGTCCGAGACACGCAGCAGTAAGGTAACGGCCTCCACACACATCCTGCGTCTACCTCTGGAGCGCGTCGCCTTACCTTACTGCTGCGTCTCTCGGACTTTTCTCGGAGACACATGGAACGTCTCAACTGCTGCTACTACTGCTGCTGCTGCTGCAGCGCTGCTTCAAAATCACTGTCTTTCTCTGTTGTTTCCCTTTGATTATTCTCGTTCACATTGTAACCGAGGGTGTATAGTGTGTCCTACTTTGTCATTGTAGAAATAAAGATACGGGAACTCCATTCACTGAACTGCACTTTATTCTAGCGCTCACAACATCGAACTTTTAGTCAGACACATTTACACGGCTGACACTTACATTCTGCCCCTTCATAATAAAAGCACTCAAGAGGAAATAGATAGACCAGTTGCGCCAACAGCCGATTGCACAATTAAATCGTGAAATAAAGGGATTATTTGCGTATACGACTGAGGGATGTTTTATTTTGAAAGAAACACACCGGGAAATCGTGTAACTAGAGTGAATGCTGCTGGTATGACTGTCAACAGAGTATTTCTCTATCAGTTAAAGCACAGAGACCCGAGAGAGACGCGCAGCTCTCAGAATAAAATAGGCGAGCCTCCTGAGGTAAAGGGGAGCGTCGCTGCAGACGTGCCTCCGACGTGCATCAGCAGTGCGTCTGATGTTGGATGTGTGCCCGCTCTAGGTTGATTACACGGTCAGTGACAAAAAGTCAGACGCAGACGCGAGGTAGACGCGCAGTAGAGGTAGGATGTGTGTGGGGGCCGTTAGGCGACGCGCTCCAGAGGTAGACGCAGGATGGATGCAGAGGCCGTAAGACTTTTTGTTTACAAGTTTGGTTATATGCTTCACCAGTACTTTGACAGCATAGACGACTTAATATATGCAGTAACCTGTTATACTTTAAATATGAAATATGTATTGATTTTGCATTCAAACTTCACAAAATGACACAAGTAAATGTGATAGTAAATGTAAATGTCCATCAATATTCCAGTCAATTAAATTATTAAATTATTAATTTTCATAAAGTAACGCACCGTGTATTTCAACCCTCTGAAATTGGATATCATTTTACAAAAAATATAATTGACTTCCAATATACACCAATAAATGGTATTATGTTTCTGCTGCAGTATCTTTCTGGTGTCTTTGTGCAAAAATTTGCAAGAATATTATTCGGAAATGCACTTTTTATGTCAGTAGAGATTCAAGGTGTTTTCCATTTCGACAAGGAGTGCAGTTTCCTTTTTGTATTGCAGGAACAAACAAAACAGTAACATTGTTAATGAGTGTAAAGGGATGGGACAGTAAATCCTCCTGACTTGAAAGAGCAGTGTCGACTAGAAGTGGTTAGAGGGATGCCCAGACGGTGGAGTAACATAATACACTGTGTGGAGGCAGGTAGTATTTTTTTTTTTTAAAGATATTTTTTGCCATTTTTATGCTTTATTGACAGTGCAGAGAGACAGGTGAAATGGGGCAGAGAGGGGAGTGACATGCAGAGAACGACCGCGGGTGGGAATCGAACCCGGGTCTGCTGCTGGGCCCGGCCCGGGAGGGGGACGCCTTACCAACTGAGCGGCAGGTAGTATTTTTAACAATTTATTCTGACAGTGAAATTCACATTCACTATACAGTAAATGGATTTGATCCCAAAACCTGCATGCAGACACAGACAACAAAACACACAATTAAAGTAAGCAGTTTTCCAAAATATTGCAATAACAATTATAAAAGAGCTTTACTGAGTAACATGATCCTTGTTATGGAACTTGGGGATTGGACCCAGAAGCAGAACGCAAACTGAGGTAGACAGTTTGAACAATGTTTATTTAATCCAGGGGATCCGACAGACAGGCAGGGATATTTGACGGCCGGGGGTTGTAGCGAGCACGGGCAGGTGAGAATCCGGAGCTGCAGGCTGGCAGGCAGGCAGGAAAAGGTGATCGGCGGAGGCAAACTAGCACGGAAGAAAACGAGAGCAGAGTTAGCGACTAGCTCCAACTGAAAACGAGAAAACAACAAACAAAGGATTCTAGAAAACTCTGGAATCATACCGCTCTGATATGAAGTACAATCTGGCGCAGAATGACTGGAGTCCAGAGGCTTAAGTGGACCGGGTCTAATTAGCCAACGATCCTCACCTGGAGCAGTCTGCCCAGGAGTGCCGCCACGCCCACATGCCAACAGGGAGACAAACAAATGGGAGAACAAGAGGAACAGACAGACAAGGGAAAACACACAACACACACAGAGGAGAAGGAGAGGCTGCCGTGCCATGAGTCATGGCAATCCTAAGTGCTTATTTTGTTTGTGAGCATAACAAGAGCAATACACGATAACTTGGTGAATTTTCCCATAATAGGAAGGAAGCCATCTATCTTCAGAATTTACTATACAACATGACAAACCTCCAAATGTATGTTTCGACCTAAATCTCTGGCAAGTTATCCATCTTAAGCTTTGGTGTTTGCTTTATTGCTACACATCAAGGCATCCATTGATCTGTTAAGAAAACATTTAGCTTGAATTTCAATTCACCAAGACTGAGTCTTCTCAAAAGCTCCCTCCAAAACCCCTTACTTTACTTATCCAGCCTGCTTAAGATGATCAAAATCTTGGGTCTCCTTACCTCTTTCACTTTTTATTGCCATTTAATTATATCCTAGTTTTTTTCTCTTTTAGTCTGACTTATCTGAGAGCTTCAGAGAACTCACTTGCAGTGCAAGATACAACAGTCTTGCAGAACATTTTACTTGAAAGCAATCCTACATTGGGCCAATCCATTTATTGGCATAACGTGTGCCATAACATAAACCACACAATCTTGGGTCTTACTGCTTAATACCCCAAGAACAGTGTACAGTGTTGTATACAGTCAAAAATAAATACAAATAATTATCCTTGTACCTTGTATAGAACTAATTAATTCAAATCACTTTGTTCTAACATGTAATCTAATTGAATGGATGTTTAAAACTTGGGCAAACATATTTTCACTATTTTTTAAATACGACCGTGACTATCAAACTAGCAACACAGCAATTCCCTTTCCTTCCTCTGCTTTTTTCACACCAAGGTGTTGGAGAATACATAACACCCTGGTTGTCGCATAAAAGTCAGTGACTGCCACATATTACATTGATTCTTTTTGGCAATCTGTTTGGTCCAGTGGGGAAACAGATTGCCAAAAAGAATCACTGTAATATGTCGCAGTCCCTGACTTTAAAGAAACAATGGATGTGTTTCCAAGACCTTTTGCACATGTGCCCTTACTATGTCCTATTGTCAGTGTGCTTGTACTGTTACATGGAAACTTGAGTTTGTTGAATAAAAATGATTTTGTTGTGATTCAATCATGAATATATTTCATTATAGGCATGATCATGAAACTCTTTATACATTTGTATTTTAATGGGTTGGTGGTAAAAGCTTATCATAAAGTTAGTTTGACAGTATTGTTTTTAAGATGGCAGAAATCTTATACAGATATGTATACTTATGCATTTAATTTGTTAAAACAATGTTTCTTTTACTAGCTAAATAACCTGATCTTTACCATTCTTCTGTTATATTTTCCTGTATGGGAGTATTACAAACTAAAAGTCAAGTATTGCTAGCCTTTAGACAACATCTCTTTACATGTCTCTAATCCTCAAAAATCCAAACAAACAAAGGATGGAGTGCACCATACTGTCACACAGGCTTTATATTGGTTTCAAGGAAGCTTAACACCAACTGCTCTCCTTAAGATGTGCACTTTCTTCACTATTTTTTATCAAATATACTACTGCTTACAGACAGAAGTTCAGAATAATTATTTTCTGTTCAAAAGAGTAGTACATTGAGGCCCTGTACTGAGTTTTTTTCCCATAAATGTTAACAGTAGGTCGTCTAGTTTTAGCAAATAGGGTAGTAATCAGGAACGCAATTTTCCTTTTTAGATTTCTTTCAAGTAACACAGTGAAGGCTAAACTAGATACATACACATAATAGATTACAGTCTGTTGATGTGATTGTCCTTCACAGAGTTGTCCCCTGTTCATGTCCATACAGTACTGTACATAAACTCTTAAATAGGCTTTATGACCATAACCAAGGATGTAAGTGGCACACATAGCAGGAACAGAGCTCTCTGCTGTTGACTGAAAGTACTACAGGTTACTGCAGACCACACAATACATTATATCTTTATGCAACAGGCATCCCACACTACTGACACATACAATAAGCTATATACTCCCTGAGTCAACAGTTAATTCACATGTGCCGAGTGGGGGAAAATACAGATTGAAACTCAGTTAAAATGTCTGAAGGAACTATCCTTGTTATTCTTGCAATTACTTGGTATACTCATTATTTAAACTCCTGCACACATTGTACATCTTTTACATTTTACAAACATCATTTTTCACATTTATTAGATACGATTTGTTTATTGCATGTTTATATTCTTGACTTGGCAGTACTCTTATTTATTCTCTCCACCAATATGCCATGACACATTCTATCTTTGTGATAACTTGCTTACTACTTATTCTGAATTCTAACTAGTCTGAATATAATGGATTTGGCTTAACAGGATTCAGTGTTTAAACAAACTGGTCATTTCTAGATGGTAATATACATATTCCAAAGAGAATATAATTTGGTCCCATTGTACCTTCACAATTAGGGCAATGCAGTGCAACATTATCTACAGTGACCTGGACTATGATACCATGAATCAAGTGATAACACATGGGAATTACATTTCTTTGAATGCCCCTCTGTGTTAAGCACACTACGATAATTGAAACATGTATCTTAAGCTTATGAAATGCAGAGGCTGTAGCTGTTGAGATATTGTGGCAGTCTCTTCTACACTAATAGTTACTGCTTCTCCAGTATTGCTAATCGATTTAGCTGCCACATTAGCCTGTAAACGATTGTCCGTATCAACCAGTTGGTCAGTAGTGTTTTTAAATGTTGCTGAAAACCTGAAAAGTACTACACAGCCGCAACCAGCCCGAGCATATTAAAGCCACTACGAGTAACATTGCACGTTGGCGTCCCCTTAGGACAAAAGCGGTAGTATTTTTACGACGCCCGCTGTCGCAAAGCTTGTTTTCTAGCTCGTGACATGCGTGCGAATGTGAACTGAGAAGGGCGCAATATAGTGCATGTCCGTGTGTTGAAAGTGTGAGGACTCTTTTTGGCTCTGTGAGAGTGGTTTTGACACTGCATCAACTAATGCCAGTCAGTGCTACACACACCTGATTGCAATGAGTTGATGCAGCAGCGTCACCTAACTACTGACGTGGCCTGATGTATGGATTTCTGTGTAGGGCATCTGAGTCTGAAAATAACTTAATTGCAGTTTTGGCCAACCCTCTATGCAGTTCGGTCAGATTTTCTTCCAGACTGTGGAACCATTGGCGATCATGTCTGTATGCTTGGCACTGAATATTGTGAAAGGCTGTGTATTTTTTACTCTCTGTTTGTGTATTTGTTTATGTTGTTTGTTGTGATATGGATCCCCCTGGGTCTGAAATAAAGAATTATATATATATACTCTCTCTCACGGATCTGAAAGATTATGTGTCCTCACAGAAAGCGAATGAATGAGAGATGGCAGTTAGTATGGATCACGATGAGTTAATGTGTTTGTGTTGTTGATGTAAATACTGACTTTCAGTTAATGGTTATCTGATGATGGTGAAGCAAAGCAAACTTTGTGTTAGTACCAACCGTTCATTCATTTAGGAGTAAACACTGCAGTCTAGTTTCGCTCTCGTGAAATTGTATACACGTTGCTTGGCAACGCCCTCGTCCCGCCCGTAACCTATATCACTCTCCCTTTTAGCTTTTCTTCATTGCATTCTCTTTTTTTATTTGATGGTTCAGCCCCGTTATCAGTCATTATGACGACAAATAACTGTCTCAAACAAGGCTCCCGCTCCCCTTCCCTCACCTGGAGGGATAGGCTTCTCAAATCGCGTTGCAACACCACACTGAAATCTGCGACCAATACGGATATGTGACCATAGAGCCTGCACGAGCGAACCGAAAATCGGACTGGGTGTGCGACCAGACCAAAAGCAGAAATACAAACTATATAAAAATGTCTTTCTTTGCACTGATGGTCTCGTTTACTGTTAAAGGTAATTTATGATTATCAGAGGAAACATGAGGCTGTTTAAAATATATTTAAATGTTACTCGTTACCTATGCCTTTTCTACTTACCATTGATTGGATAATGCGTAAAACCACTGCAGACAAGCCAAGAGGTATCCAATGGACTATGTACTCCTAGTTAGAAGACCTAGACTTTGCAGATGATCTAGCTGTACCAATCATAACCATCTGCAGGAGAAGACTGAAAGACTGCATAACTTTGCAAAGCAGACAGGCTTAAATATCAACACCTCCAAAACTCAAATTATGTATATCAACCCAACTACAGAAACACCCATCACAGCAGACGGCACACCACTTGAGAGGGTAGACAAATTTACCTACCTGGGAAGTCTTGTGAGCACTGATAATGCAGCCAGCAAAGACATTGACGCACGTCTTAGAAAAGCTCGTAGCGCTTTTGCCATACTTCGGCCTATCTGGAAGTCCAAGCAATACAGCCTACAGACTAAGATCCGACTGTATAACAGCAACGTAAAGGCAGTACTATTATATCGCTCGGAGTGCTGGCGAGTTGTTCAAAGCGACATGATAAAGCTTAATGTCTTTCACAACAACTGTCTGAGAAGAATTTGCCGCATTTTCTGGCCAGTGAAAATCTCCAACCAAGACCTATATAGACAAACCGGAGGAAACGGCGTGGTGGACGACATCAAACGTCGACGTCTGAAATGGCTTGGACATGTTCTAAGAATGGACAGTCAGCGTATCCCCAAGGTTGCCTTGAGATGGACACCAACAGGAAAGAGAATGCGTGGAAGGCCAAAAACCACTTGGAGGAGAACAATTACAGCTGAGCTGGCTGATATGAACCTTACCTGGGGCGAGGCACAACATGTTGCCAAAGACAGAAACAAATGGAGACACACTGTATCGGCCTTATTTCCCATGGGGGAAGAAGAGGCATAAGTAAGTAAAAGTAAATGTTACTCGTAGCCGCTTTAAGGCAAAGTTTATTTCCAGACGAGTAAGTGTGATTTAATTTTAAATGCCAAACAAACCTATTCAGAGCAGCTAGTTTAGTCTGAACACAAATCGTTTCATGATGGAGAACCTTCAATCCCTAACAAAGCACTCCTAATCTGAACTGTGAATACTCTTCTTGACTTTGCCAACATCTAGGCCTATGTTGTAGGCTACACCGTAATCATCAATTCTTACCATGAATGAGGACCAAAGTACAAACCTAACTACTGACACCTTTCCTAGACTCATCTGACCAAAAGGTGGGATCATATGTAAAGGCAATGACATTGTTGAGAAATCCCTGTTCCAATCTGTAACAACACAAGTTTTATAACAATTTGAATGAAATGTTGTACATTTCAGTACAGTTTGCAAAACAAAAACAGCTATTCTGTATCAGCACAAGGACATCTCCGCTCTAAACGTAATTAAATCTTAGTAAGATTATTCAGTGCTTTGAAGCTTGATCAGTACGTATATATAATATCCTGTACAATGTTTCACTTCACAATTGAGCTTTCAACTGTATAATGATAAGTTAAATGTTAAAATACGATACCTATAAATGTCACCTCTCTAACAGTATTTGTTAAAACTGAGGAAACTCACTGAAGGCTGACATCCACAGAAGAGTTATCCTCAGGAGGATCAGCTGCCAGCAGCACTCGTCCCAGCTCACTGATGAAGCTTTCTGCATTGTTCTATTGTCTTTCTCCTGAAGGTGTTTGGCCACCTCTCCACAAGCTTGCCTAATACAACCTCTCAAAACATCAGAAGGGAATCACGTTAACTTGGATGGGGAGCCAAAGTAGATGGTTGCTCTTTTGTTCGAGTCAAGAATCAGTACAATACCCATCTGCAGTCTAAACTATTCATTTGGTTTGATGGCCAACACACTGGCAAAATAATGACATTTCCCATGACGTCTTTGAAACATCAGATGTTGATCAACTGCTTGGGGTCAAGGGCTGTGTTGCGCTGATTACGAAATGTCACTTTCCACCTGATAAAGATATGTTTTGATTTTTTTTAAAGTTTAGTAAGAATTGAAGGTATACAAATAATATGCTCTTGCATTGATTTGATTGGCATGTTTCAAAATATTTTACTATGGTTTCACCATTGTATTTTATCGTTTTCTTCTATTGTTTTCCACCAAGGACCTCTTATGTTACTTGTTAATATATATATTTATATGCTTCTGTCAATTTCATGATTGTGACAAAGGCATTCAACCCATATACACTTGTGATTGTTTGTCCTCCCAAAAAATAGCCATGCCAGTCTGAAATAACAGATTTAATGTGTCACAAGAATGCATAGGGCACATTTTGTGTTCAGGGAGCTACACATTATAATGATATTCATTATGTTCTCTTGTATGGGTCACTCTGACTTCAGCTAGTTCAGTCCTGGCCATTTGTAATACAGCAAAGATGGTTCAGGATATTTGTCCCAGTCTATAAATCTGTGTTTGTCCAATAGTTATTACAGAGTTTGCAACTGTGTGTTCTAAACATCATTATATCAGCCATATGAGCTACTTCCAATGCAGTTTTATTGGTTTGTTTCATAACCATCATGAAAACAACTAATGGCCCTCTGGTCAATGGAAAAGGAGAGGGAGAGGATTTAAAGAGGGTGTAGATGGGGAGAGCAAGATGGGGAAAGAGGAATGAAAGATGAAAGGGGACAGAGAGAGAGAGGAAGAGATGGGGAGATATGGGGGATGGATGGGCATGTGGCTGAGCAACATGAAAGTGAAAGTGAGCCGCATCTGGGCTAAAGCTGGTGCAGCCTGCTATTAACAGAGCGCAACAGTGTAGAGCAGGGACTGAAAGTGTGTTTCAATCTATCCTCGGGTCTCTTCCAACCTGCACTCATCATTCACTATATATCCCATGTTTTCTTTGCTTTAATCCATTTTTTTATTTGGTCTGTGTGTTCAGCAAATCCTTCTGAATGGATCCTGCAGCATATCTGAAGTCAACCATCTCCTTACACTTTAACATCTGACAATGACTTGGATATGCCTTCACATTAGAAACTTTAATTTAGAATTTTACAGGAAACAATCTTCCTGAATTGATTTCAGAATTGCCATATGTGCTTTGCCTCTTATTTCACTTTATGACATCCAGTTGGTTTGCTCCATTCTTTTGCCAAAAAAACACTATAAAAACACACTGTAGCTATCAGCCCGTTTACAGAGCCTAGGCTGTGTATTAACACTGGATTTATTTACAGACATGTAAGGAGAGAATCGCTGACACTGGCAGGATTATTCACAGAATCCCTTATAGTAACACATTTAAAATTAAAGGGGGGGAGGGGTATATCTTTTAATAGTTTGATCAAATGTATTTGAAACGAACATTAGAAAAAAAACTATCCATGGTTGTATTAGAATTACTTAGACAATAATGAAAATTGGTGTCTAAATTCCTCTGTATAGGGACACCCATTCATTCTAAGAAAATGTCATGCTCTATATTAATGGCCAACTTCGCCTGTTTGAAAAACAACTCCAACTTTCTTTGACGACATGTGATATCACATCAACATACTGTACGTACTCCATATAGACTATTCAGTGTTGCATTTGGAGTGAGAAAATCTTTTTTTCTGTTGTTTTTGTGGCTGCTTAACTGAAGCTTAGTTCCAGATTCCAGTATCACTCATAGCAGAACAGTTCCCTGCTGTGACAGTAAAACAGACTGAGGAACATGTATTTCAGAACCAACACCATATTGTTGCAATGTTACTGCCCTGTTATACCAATGTTTTACCCAACACATAATACTGTTGTCATGCACAGTACACATAATATGTGGCACAGTTTAAAATCTTGGTACTCTGCAATTCAGTTTGATATAGAAACGGTAGGTTAAACCTCTGTTTCAAGGGGCCTTTTTATTTTAATTGAGATGAAAGATTACATAAGAGTGAGAAAGCTGTCATTGGACAGCTCTTAGCTAAAATGGCAGAGAGTCTGACTCTGAACAAGTTTTCATTGACACATTCTATTTTGAGAGAGTGAGAGTGAGAAGGTGTTAAAATGAGACAGTAGTATGAGAGTAGGATCCAATTTTCAACAGCATACTTCAGCACACAAAGCTCCTGTGAATTGTTCTGGAGCCTAGTGGGGTATTTGTTAGGATTCTGCAAGGTTCAATTAGTTATTTTCAGTCAGTAAAGTGCAGAATGAACACAGCTCATGCATTTGAATGGATTGGTTTATATCACCATTTTTCACATGTATGTCAACAGTGATGCATACTGTTTTTAGTGAATGTATTTGCAAGGTAAACAAACTTTCTTTAGCTCAAGTGGGTCATACTTTAGGGTACAGCCACGGAATTGAATACAGTAAGACAAAAACATTAGGATAGACAGTAGGGGAGAACGGGGTAAGTAGGCACACGTTTTACTCTACTGAGAATTGCTCATCACCTAAACATCTTTCGATAGTCATTCATACATTACATTGAAGCTTAAAGTGTTGGCTCGAAATGTGTACCCCTCACTTTTTCTATCTTATTGTAATAAAGAAAAACTTAATCATCAAAGACACCCTAACACATTGTGACAATCAACCCCATCAAGGGGTCGGGTGTCATACACTATGGGGTTGTTTGTCACAATGTTATCTTAATGGGAATAATCTTGAAAAGAAGGAAAGAAAGTAGAACTAAATTTGAAAATGCAATTGCATTGTCAAGTTGACAAATAGGCCTATATAACTTACTGTAGCCTTGGCAGCTTGTCTAGTTTGGGATGCACTGGGTTGTTTTGATTTTGTTGCCCTTTTTTCCTTTGCATGCTAGCTGCCTTTTCCTGCTCTATTCTTTCCTTCTCTGGGGTGTCAGTGAGGATACAGCTTGACAATTTATTTCGTTATTGGGTTCCTTTTCTGTCTGTAGCCTTTGGATAACGTGACAACCAACCCCCCCAAAAATGTGACGACCAACCCCAACTTGAATTTTTTGCTAGCATCAATGCCAACAACCATCTGACAACTAATTAGCTTGCTAACCACAATCTAAACTATAGTTTACCCTTCACACTTTTTATGGGTAACAAGTGTTTTGTTATAAACCCATTCTGTAAAAGCCTAGAAGAAAAATATTGAGGAGATAAATATTTTCAATTTGACATGAAAAACACAAACAGTCCTCTCACCTCAAATTCAGCAGTCTAACTCCGAGGAAGACTATGTAGGTGACCTCTTATCCCAATTCTGAATATTTACATACCAAAATTTCACAGACAGCGCCTTCTGGTTCCGAGATATAACGATTGTGACAACCAACCCGTGTGACAAATTACCCCGTTATCCCCTACTGCACTGCATGCTATCCCATAACCAGAACAGAACAGGGCAACCTGTTCTTCCGCACAGGCCACAGTGGGCGGCTCTAATGCTTTTTACTGGCAGACCGGGACACTTTTGCTCCTGTAGGACAGCAACTTACATTGAGACGTTCACCTTCTGCCACATTACACAATGACGAATCAATTGCTGCTATGTGGTACTAGAATAAATTAAGCTGGAAATCTGTTTTGATATTTGAATATCGCACTTAAACATGCAGCACCCGTTGATCTCTTGGCTTTTTGAGTGTACTGAATTTAAAAATGCCCTAGCAGTCACAGTGCCAGGATACTATGGTGCTTTCCATATTCAATAGGGCAGGCATAGGAAAAAGGCTAACTGCTGGAGGTTAGCTTACAAATATTTCCAATAATATAGTGTTATAGGAGAGAGGGATCAACAAAGTTTTAACAAAATCTTGTTGCATGTGTAATGAAATGTGGACATATGTATATTTTCATATCCCATGCTGTGTTTTGCGGTTAGTTACAGAGTAGTTATTTGGACTGAACGTAAACTGAGATTTCAGGTCTAGGGGGCATTTTATCTCTATAGGTTCTGTCTGTGCAGTGAGCTGCTCTAATGTAATAATAGACTTCAGATTTGATAGTGTTGTTACACAACAAACCCAAGTACTGCAATAGAGTTATGATAGAGAGCATCAGCGGTTGGTTTTGAATGCTTCTGAGTGTAAGAGTACATATACAAAATGGCTTATCAGACAGTGTGTCTATTTACTCCTCAGACGCAAATCAGTTTCATTGTGTTATGCTTGTTTTGGGGAAGCAGTAGATAATGCATGTAGCACAAGAGCACAGGAAAAGCCATACACTGCTGAAATAAGCTTTGGTTGGGAATGGCAGCAAGATACACACTCGACGTTCAACGTGTCAGCCATAAGGTCATCAAATCAAATGTAACTGTCATTTATTTTCTCATGTAAGTCATTATAATCTTATAATTATCAAACTTAAAGTCCAGAATATTCAGTGGTTATGGTATTAAACAGAAATAAACTGGCAAACACTCACATATGAGTCTAAATCTTGCTAGGCCTGTAAACATGTATTCAAAATTCCACTTATCTGTTTTTTGTATTTATTTGTCTACATGCTTAATTAAAAAACGACCTAGAAAACTGTTTTTTTGTTCCATGTTTTGACAGGACAACACGATAGCATTCATAATTCTAGGGGTTCACCTCCCACTGGGGTCACTCATGCTAAAAGAGACTCACACTCAAGTAAGCTGCTTAGCATCAAAGCGTTCTCCAAATATCACATGTTAATGGCCTATATTAACATATTTTAGCTCCAGTGAGCGAGCACAGCTCCCTATGTGATATTTCTGAATGTGGTTTTGAATTTTCACCCTTGGTGGACGGCTGGAATATATATTTTTTTGAAACAGCTTGCTCTTGCCAAATTCTCAATTTCATGGTATAATGGAAACTGATCAGTTCACTGAATACACTAAAGCTGAATGTTAGTAGTGAACTCCTCTCTGACATAATATGCATGCTCTGAATGGATCCCTGACAGTACCTGATGGTCATTTGTGTTATTAAAGAGCATGCGGACAACTTTCATGTAATACTAACCCCACAGGCACAGCAAGTCACTCATGCTTTCGAGTGTATGATTTCATTCCCACTGGGCACCATTTTTAAAATGTATGCACTTATGGTGATGTAAGTCACTTTAAATGGATAAATTGTAGCACTCAACAGCATCCACAGCAAAATGTTCCAATGCTGTGGTCTGCCACAGTCTGATAAAGAAAAAGTTCCACTTTTCAACACTGCAGAGTGAACACTTCTCAGTTTTAACACTATATTGGATATATCCCATGCTGTTAACCGCTGGAGCCTAATAATAGGCTTATGGCAGAGATGGTGGCATACATAGAGACAGAGACCAACTATACTGTGACTGTCAGCCCTATACTAATACCAAGAGCCAAGCCAGTGTAACCTTTTTTATGCAATGACATTGCTAACTTGAATGTTACCCCTGGGTTTAGAATATTAAGGGCATATAAAAGAAGGTCTGGCAACACTGCTCTAAAGCATGTTTTGGCCCATCGTCTTACATGTTTTATTTATGTATAGTTAATGTTTTTGAAAAGCCTTTTTGTCTGGTTGTAGAGAACGCACAAGCCTTATTCCAGTGCTAATGTAACTTTCAAGTTACAATCGGGTCCATAGAGGCCTTTTCGTCGCCAGTCCCCATCAGTCCCTCCCCACCAGCACTTGGTTATGGAGTGTTGTTTCATGTGACACTGTATTAAGACGAGGATAAAAGAGGTTTAAAGTGGGACAAATTCAACATTCTCGACAATTAAGCAGGAAGCTGGCGTTCCACTGGTCCTGATAGACCATTTGGTCTTTCAGCTGTTCAATTACATGATGTTTTGTTCCCCTTAACGTTGAGCTTTTGATATAACATAAGTTGTACACTTAAATTAACTTGAGCTGCTCGAGTTTAGTTTCAGCACCATCCCTACTGGACAGCTCCACTGCTGTGCAGGAGTTTTGCTGAGTGTTTCAGCACCATTACACAAGGACAGCTCCCAACAATGCATTTATTACTCTCTGGCAAAGCCACAAGAGCTGATATAATTATGTTCACCAAAAGACAGAGTAGTGAATGTTTCCTTCAAACCCTTACCCCACTGACAGCTAAACTTTTTTATGGTTTGTATTTTTTATGTTTTTTTTTTTAATTTAATTTTGCAACCTGCCTGCTAAGCAAAAATACTCCTCACTTACCTCACTAACAAGCGGAAAATACAGGAACAGTCTTTGCCAGTTTAAAGTAGGTTTTTAAACTAGACCAGATGTCACATACTTGTACTGCAAATTGTCAGAGGAAAATTTCCACCATTACATTATAACCATGGAAAGATGTTTCTTTCCTCATTTGCACTCGAGAGTCTCAAACATTAGATATACAAGAAGACAACATAAAGGGGAGTGAGTGATAGAGGGAGATAATGTGGAAAAACGGAGTATTCCTGTATAATTACCCCTGAGAACATCCTCTCAGCACCCTGAGCTAGCTCAATACCGAGCCCCTAGGCTAGGATCTACATCTTGCGCTCTGTTCTTCTCATGTTTTTTCAATCTTTCAATCTCTGTCTGCCATTTCACATCCCCATTCCACCCCCCCCCACCACAACCCTCCCAGTTCTTCTCACCCTACCTTCTTCTTTATCCCTGGGCTAAGGGGAATAAAGGGATTTCATTTTATGGCTCACTTCAGAGGACTTCACTTAAGTCCAGATATTTAATAGAGAGGTTAATATGTTACTAATTAAAGACTGCCAAAATGGTAGGGAATCAAGATTCTAGCCAGCTACACACACACACACACACACACACACACACACACACACACACACACACACACACACACACACACACACACACACACACACACACACACACACACACAGGCTAAAGCCTTGATCATGTTTCTTATTTTCACACAGCACACCTTTTGCTTGCCCCTTGAGAAATATCTCCAAAGCCCACGTATGTACTCTTCGGTCCTGTGTGCTCTTTTCACCTCGCCCTCTGTTCTCCTTCTATGCCTGTCTCCATGTTTCCTGCCCTCTCCTCTAATCTCTCCACTCTTAGATAAGAATGAATTGAATGTATCAATGGAATGTATCAATCATTGAATGTATCAATTATTCACTTAAGATGTGTTTAGATTTTTGTGTGTGTGTTTGTACGGAGAGGGAGGGTAATTTTGTGCTTGTGTGGTATGTGTGTTAGATTTACGTTTGCTTGGAATTGGCTCTCTTTGGGGAGATAGTGCCATGTTGTCTGGGTTTTCACGGTATTAGATTGGGTCATGTGATGCCCCTAAACATATCTCTTTCTGCCACACAAGGCAACTGTTAGCAGCTAAAAGTAATGGGTAGGTGGACAAATAACGACATATTGTTAAAAAATAAATCTCAAAAAATAAAAAAGTGAATTCAATTATTAGCAGAGCTAATTCATTGCTTACCTGGCTGGCAAGGGTGGTGATATATTTTACAGCGTTACTGTGTTTGATGATATTGGTCTTTCTTGTGGTGGCACAGCTCTTAACTATACAAACCCCAAATTATTTTTCACCCAGATTCACCTAATTCCACTTATGTTGCAAAGGGAACTAAGTTTAAGTTATAAAGTGCCAAACAACTAACTACTTCCAGCAAGTATTTGCATCACCACACAAAAGGAAGAGGGGTAAATAATATTTGCTGACCAATACCCACCAGTACCTTCTTTTGTTGACACGTTTCAACCTTCACTGTAGGATAAAACAAGCAAAACAAGACTAGGTGAATACAGAGGTAAATACCTTGTATATGGCTGGACCGCAACTGGGTTTGAGAAGCCTACTATACAATTATTTTAATTTAATATTATATTAGGCTACAATGTAGTAAGTATCCAATGCAGTGTGTCAAAATATAAAATAAAAAACTTAATTTGTCACAAATCTGGTTCTGGTTTGTGTGTAGTATTATTATATGGCGGCCTTACTCAATGTAATACAGTACCAGATTTACTGTTGTTCTGTTATAGGTAATACGGTGCGTTCTCTTGTGAGGTCGGCGCGTCGCCAAGCACTGTGTGTTATGTGTGTGCATCTGCCCGCGACTGTCGGAGATGTATAATGATCAAACATACTGTTATCACTTTCTCGAATACTTTTAGCAGTTTAAAAGCATAAGAGAGAGAATGACTGAACTCTTGCTTAATCTCAATACGCATGGTAAAGGGTCAATATTGTGCACACATGCTCAACAGTTTGTCTTTATATAAGGGTGTTTAGGCTGTCTGGTCTTTGTTTTGGATGTACGAGCTAAAACACATAATATACACGTACACAAAAAAATTGAAACACAGACTTGCACGCTCGGAAGGCAGGTATTTCTTCAGACGCAGTAGTGTTGGCCTTTACTGCACAGACACTTTATGGCTGCCTGCATTGGCATCATTAAAAAAGAGCAGCTTAGTTTCTTTATCCAATGTGCAAAATATCCAACATTAACTAACAAACACACCCATACACAACCATGTCCACCTGAATGTACATCAACAAGACAGACTTGTCCTTGAGAGCTAGTGACAGCAGTAGGCACGCATACTAACAAGCCACCCAGCTCTCACCTGAATTGATCATTGTCTCTCTATATGTGCATGTGGGTCTGCTTTTCCTTACGTGTGTGTGTGTGTGTGTGTGTGTGTGTGTGTGTGTGTGTGTGTGTGTGTGTGTGTGTGTGTGTGTGTGTGTGTGTGTGTGTGTGTGTGTGTGTGTGTGTGTTTGTTTTGGGTTTGTAGGCTCATCAAAAGGCTTTTACGTACCTCCTCTATAGCAGGCAGATAAAATCTCACTTAAACTGACGTGGCCCTTAACATTTTCAAGGTGACTCATCTTCTAGATTCCCCATAAGAAAGGACAGCACCCATTTGAGAACAAAGGAGCTAACTAATTTCTGAAATGCTTTTCGTCATGCAATTACATTTTTTTTGTGTCATCCATATTTTCCCATAGTAGTAAAGAGCAATAAAGGAACAAATAGTGTCCTGCCAATAATAATATTCAGTGTTTTCATTGTATCCAAAAACTGTGCTGCTCTAGGAGTAATATAATAATATAAACAATTATGAAACAATTCTGAATCCAAGAGCGGGGGGGGGGGCACTTGTGGTGTAGTGGTTAGAGCGCCCCCTCTCCCCCCCCCATTAATAGAGGCTAAGTCCTCAGAAGTAGCAGACCACGGGTTCGAATCCGGCCAGTGGTTGTTCTCTGCATGTCATTCCCCGCTCTGCCCCATTTCATCTCTGTATCTCCAAACTGTCTAATAAAGGAAAAAAAGCATACAAAAAAGATTCCAAGAGCATTCCAAAAATGTATACCCTCCTTTTTAACTTACCCAATCTCATCTTTCTTAAGTCACAGAGGCTTATCGTGTTCTCTTACTTTATTACCCATTTTTTCTCATTAAGAGTTTTAATGAGCAAGGAAGCCACATTAATGACACGGAAGCTTAGAAGTTAATGTTGCACAACGGACACAACTGGACCTATAATACACTGTATCTTTTGTGTGTGTGTGTAGATGTATGGGCAGTACACACAAACTGCTTCCATGGCCCAATTTTGCCTTTCAATTTTGTTTACAGTTTTCAACATTGAGAGCTGACAAAAGGTCAGACTGCTGGTGGTAACAAAGGTTCCCCAAAGAAGACTAGCCGTTCTGTAAAAGTAAAACATTGCTGTAAGGCAGTGTAAAACTTGCATAACCACAACGATTGAAAGTTTTTAAAAATAAGAGTTCCCAAGGATAAGTACTCTATTGTGTTTGTGTTTTTGAACATAGAGGTATAATTATATTAGAATATAGAGTAGACCATACTGCCGCTATAATCTGAGAACCAAAAAATAGTTTTTTCTCCATTCTCAGTTAATTCAACGGTTTAAACGATCAACAAAATGTAAATGGATGTTTTCTACGTCCAAAAATTACATTTCGAAAATGTTACCATTGTAAACTGACTACTGCAATAAAAATAACATGAGGTAAAGTACACTATAAGCCTATACCACTGCCCAATATTACTTTCATTGCTGGGATAATAGCATACACACAGACTTTTTAGTATTCAATAATCAATTCTAAAGCATACAAATGCAAGGATTATTGTTTCAGTGTCACAATGATTTTTTTTTTTTTTAAGATTTTTTTTTTTGCATTTTTATGCTTTATTGATAGTGTAGAGACAGAGTTGAAATGGGGCAGAGAGGGGAGTGATATGCAGAGAACGACCGCAGGCTGGAATCGAACCCGGGTCCGCCAAGTGAGCTAAAGGTGCCCCTAGTGTCACAATGATTGTAATAGGTCGGATTAGAAATACATGGACTGTGTTGTGCAAGGATGCAATTGCCTGCCACTGTTCAAGGTTACACTTTCAGTATCTGTCAGTCATTTAAACATTTAGTCCAAGCTCTAACTTTACTGGATCCTTCCTAATGAACTGGAAAATTCCCATTTTTTTCTTACGAATTAGCACACAATACATTTTTAATCAACATATCTGGCAGAAGCATCTCTGTTTTTTTTAAATGAATTAGTCATATCACATTATGTAAACCACTCTTAGTTATATTTCTGCCAGAAAGTAAATTAACGTTTGTGATTACTAAATGATTTATATGTGAGAGTTTAGGCAAGCATGTCTTGGAGTGGCATACATTCAAGGTGTGTGTGTGTGTGTGTGTGTGGTGTTGTAAATAAAAGGTTTAAAACTCATCCAAACTAATCAAAGTGCTCGAAAGGTCCTGCCCTCACTGGGTTATACTGTGCATTCAAATCAGTATGACCACAAATGTAAAAAATTATGTAGAACAAGAACCGAAAAGCTCCCTTTTCTGTATAAAGTGAAAAATAGATTGGAGTCAATCATTTCTACAATATCACGGATACCCAGGGCCTATTTTGTAAGGAATTCATTTTGATGTATGCATAAACACCAGACATTGCGGCTGTGAAATATTTTATCTAATTTATCTCACACAATATGTATTGTTTACATTAACTTTTGCTTTTCTTTTTTTCTGTATTTTCAATATTTCTCTTCAAAATGAGTGGATATACAAAGATTTAATAACAAATCAATAGAGTGAAACGAGAGAAGTGAGAGCAGATTTCACACAATCAGTATCACTGTCAATTTAATCTCCCATTCGTTGAATGCGTACACAACAGGCCAATGGAAGCCTGATACTTCTAATCCCTAATCCAAGGTCTCGGGCAGAATAAAAGGAACCCTTGGGTCAGTAGGGCTTCACAAAAGGATCTGAGAATGGTTTCCAACATGTTAAAAAAGGTCATACAGAAACACATATTGCACAAATAGAAAGCAAAATGCAGTCCTAGATTATCAACCACATGATCATTTGAATTACATATCAGAAAAGGAGTGGCAAGAAGTATAAACTAATTTGCTTGGAAAATACACAAGTTTACAGCACGGAGTGAAGAATGGGCAAATGACTGAAGGAGAATGACAGCATCCTGTTCCGGTATTTGATGCAAATAAATTGAACAGTAGAGCAGAGAGAATGATACAATATCCTCCTCCAACCAGACAACAGTGGGGAAGTCAATGGTCATCTGCTTGCTAAAGCAGAATTTGCTCAGTTGTTGACCCAGATAACCTTACATATCATTGGTTCTATCCCACTGGCAGCCCCATCACCAGTACTTGTTGAAGTGGGAGGTAAACAGCGGGTGATGGCTGCCTGAAGAGCCCATGGCAGAGCTAAAGTTGGCCAGATTAGCCCTCTGTTCATGTGGCTGTCCCTCAGTTAGACACCGCTCTGCATCCCCCGCCCACCCGCCCTAACAGGGACATCTCGTCTCTCTCATCCTCCAAGGTAAATCCAGACGGTAGATGCGCGCCCCGGCTGGCAACTGCTGCTGCTGCTGCTCGAAGTTGCTCTCTCCCTCTCTCTCTCCCTCTCGCTCTCCCACACGGACGCGGCATACCTCCTCTTCACCAGCCACCGTGCGTGCTGGAGGCTGACGCGTGTACCCGCATACGGAGTGCGGACCGCGGAGTGTCGTTGCGCGCCTCCTTCTCGGGTTCATTTTTCCTCCAGATAGTCTGCATTTGGGAGCTCTCCTTCGTTATATGTATAGGAAGAACCCTTCTCCAGCCCGGTCTCTCTCATCTCTACAGCAAACTAGAGACAATTTTGGAATATGCTACCTCTCCGTGGTTAATGCCATGTGACAAGGTTGTTCATCATTTGGGCTTTCTTTGCTCTCCAACAAAAGTCGTGTTCGTCTTGTCTTGTGTGTGTTGTGACGTTGGCGATATTCAAGGAAGGGAAAGCTCCCGGTGATAATGGAAGTTTTGGCCGTTGGCTTGGTCCGCTGAGTCTGCTGCTGCTTGTTTGGTGATTGGTGCAGGGGGAGAAACTGCGTCGCCAGGTCCGACAGGCTTGTGGGAATCACGGGTCATTATTACACGACCTGCTTTTCAAGATTACTAAGGTTTTTTTCCCTCACGCCATTGAATGCTTAAAATCTATTGCGTTTAATGAGCGGCCACATCATCCAGCTCCCCCAGTTCGCCTTAACGCAGCGGCGTTTGGATGCGGTTTGTTTTCCCTGCGTCTCTCCGCTCGCCCAGAATATGATTTAATGTTGGGAGGAATTTCAACAGGGTATCAGTCAGTGACTACCCGGGAATCTCCAATTATTTCCCCCCTCTGCGGACCAGCACCACACTCTAACGTCAAGAAGAGAACATATCAAGGCATCAATAGATTACAGGGAATTTCCTTGACCGCCCTACAGATGGACTAAAAAAAGGAGAAGATTTGATTCTCGGGATATTAACTCTGATCGCTCTCACTCAGGGAGCTGCGTGGTTTTTTCACTGTTTTTTGGGGAGGAAATATATCTGGACAACATGAAAGTTATCTCGGCTATGTTGCTCGTTGCCGTTTTTTTGAGCCAGGAGTGGAAGTCGGCGCTCTCGGATTCAATCATCCACATCGGTGAGTTACTGCGCTCTATTCCCCCCCCCTTCTAATTCGCGGCCACAATCAGGCTCTCTGTGCGATTCTCAGGAAACAGATTGGAGGGTTCAGCCTTGATATGCGCTGCGCTGCTTAAATCACGACATTGCTGGCGATTTATTTGACGCCCTATGGTATTTAGTGGGCTTTTCTATGAATGGAAACACTATTGCATTCGTCATATTAAACACGGGGTTCAAGCAGAATGTTTGGCACATTTACTTCTATATTACTGTGAAACTATAACACTAGATACCCGTTTACCGTCAAGATGTATAGTTTTGAATGAAGTTTGCATTTGAGTTGAACTGATCATATATTGCATATATAGGTCTAGTCTAGGCTACTCCTAATTCCCCATACTTGCTTTACAATAGACGTTCATTTCAAGTGGTTTAATTGCAGCCATGTGAAATGATCGATAAAGGTGGGCAGTGCCAAGTAAAGGGACTGCACTTTAAAGAGGGCACCATTCGCTGGAATTTGATATACAATTGTGGGTAGATGCCCGAAAAAAAACAGGTGGTTTCGGATGGCGTGCTGTTGTCCTGCATGGCATGAAGTAGTACCCTGGTTGGAGAGAAAAACAAATCTTATACATTTCCCTCAAGCACAATGGCATTACCACATTCCATCGTGAGATAGGCTACTGCAGTGAGACAGAGAAAAAACGTTTCATGTCCTATAAGGTCTTTTCCGGCTTCCACCACCACCGGCAATGTGTGGCACTGTTGTGTTGAGTGTGATTTCGACATCAGGGAGCGTATTCTTCCAGGCGATGTAGCAGCGCCCCCGGCTCCAGCAGAGAGAGAAAGAGAGGGAAAGAGAGAGAGAGAGAGAGAGAGAGAGAGAGAGAGAGAGAGAGAGAGAGGGAGAGGGAAAGAGAGAGGACGCTGGAGAGCGTATCTTGCAGGGAGAGATGACGACGCGAGGTGGTGGTGGGCACACATAATCGTTGCACAACTCAGTGGCCTCGAATGGGCAATAGACCACAAGAGCAGTGTGTAGGTGCACCACACACACACACACACACACACACACACACACACACACACACACACACACACACACACACACACACACACACACACACACACACACACACACACACACACACACAGACACACACACACTAGCTGAGAGATAAGCACCTGTCCACGCCGAACTGTTATTTGAATGCATAATGCACCTTTGCCAAGATCACAATCCATGTTTGATTGGACAGAGGGACACACACATTCACGCCCACACACACTCATTCTGAAGCCCACAGTCTAACCCACTGCATTATGCTGCCAGAGACAGAGGACTGGCCTGTTTGATCCATTTAGAGCCTGGCCAGCTGATTTACAGAGCAGACGTAGGCTAATTTAGAGGCTTCCTGGATGCAATTTGCCACAAGCTAGATCAGTTGGAGGTTTTTTCTCTGGGCAACAGACCAAGCCTATGCTCCATATCAGACTTACAACAGCAGCGTGGACAAATGAATGAGATTTACACAGGCTATCGACGGTGAATGTGTATCGTCTAATTTTCACACAATGAAATATACATCCACTTGTTAGGAAAACCAAACATTAAAAACGATGCCTGACATGGAATAATAGTCTAGCTCTCTTCCAAATTGTCATGCATATTTTGTTTTAAGATATTCAAATGAGTCTATGCGGAAATTGCTGATGGAGTATTAGTATAAAGTGGCATGGCAGAAGCCTCATCCGGCAGACAGGCTTTGTGAAGCTGTGGCTCTGGCCCTACAGGGGTGGCTGTTGTAATCTGCTGTTTAGACAGATCACCCTGTGACTGGATGGTTTGATCCTAGCAGCAGCCATATGTTCTGCAAGTGTCTCACAGCGAGACTCTGGAACTTTACCTGCTCTCTGTCTGCAAGTTTGGTTAGATAAGAGTGTAAGCAGTGAGACATTGTTTAGGCTTACAACGGCTAAGACAGGGATCTTCAGCAATGTAGGCTAACTGCACCGAGGTTCTTGTCAGCTGCTGAAAACTGGGTCAAGGTTCTATGTGCACTGACTGCTTTATTTCCCTGGTCTCTATAGGCAAACTTGTAGTTTTCAGATTAGTTCGCTGTATGGACTCAACAAGGTTGACCAAAAACATTGAAGCTTACTGGTGTTTCTTTATGTACTGCATATTAAAGCAATTTTTTAAATGCTGTGTAAAAATAGTCTACTAATTGGGTAGAAGCCAGTGAACCTTGGGAATAGACATTTAGTCTTTTCTTAAAATGAAAACTAGATGGTGATCCTGACACAGAGGCATGTATTAGCCTCTTGACTAAGCCAGGAGTAAAGTAAGCATACATATTTTTTTGGGGCTGCCACCTGGAAGTCGTTGATTGTAATCATCAGTCGGAACCCCCGCAGTCTATTTAAGTTCTTCAGGTCAAGACGCTGTTTATTTTTTTTCTTTTTTGCTCAGTCGGTGTGCATTTCAACAAGAGAGTGAAAAGGCACAACCCTGACGTACTCATGCCAGGCCAGTAGGTGGCGATAATGTGTCGGGTCTTCGGTCAAAAACCATAGCAGAGAGTTGTGAAACTGGAGATGGCAAAAGCAAAAACCAAAGCGGATTTATACACATGTGCACCAGGCTATATTGATCCTGCTCGGGCTAGACGTAGTAATGTTTAGGAAAAGATAAGTCGCCTAACCCTGCCTAGACAGCAAGCATCTCATTTTTTTTCCTTTTCTTTTCTCGCCACCGGCTCAGTAAGGCTTGCGGCCGCTCGCGCCTCGGCTGCGTCTGAAATCCCAGTTTCACTCGTTAACTTAGTTTTAAAGATCTCAACCCTGGAAGGCTTTAGTTCAAAGCTCTGTATTCGGTGATCTTAAGTCCATTTTCCACTGTTTTCGGGCTGACGGGAGGCCAAATGTCTGACTCCATTGCACTTTTCTCATTGACAAATAGTGTCACGAATAGTTGGATCTCTGGAACTGAACAGGCAGCTCTGATCAGACTGAGGAAGTTCAAAGACAACCTTACTATTCCTGCAACAGTATAGAAAGATACAGATTTTACACTCAACATCAAACATAAATGGGTAACGCCCCTTTATTCAGGGTTTGAGTAATACGTGTAAAGATTGATAGATATAGATATATTGACTTGCACCTTTTAATACTGGTCAGTAGGTATGTTTAGGCTGTGATTTATAGAAGTAGAAGCCCTGCAATCACCTCCAGTTTGCAACATAATCCATACAAATCACAGATATACGTTTGAGGAGCAAGTTTAGTGGCATGGATAATGAGAAAACTCGGCTCATCCTCCTTGGCACCGTGGTGTAAACCAGGCTAGTGAGTGAGTGGTTTTCAATTAGTAGAATAGACAGTGAAGGCAGTGTGCAGTTTATTGGTTGGCTTAATTTATTCCTAGTTAGTTACAACTCCATTGAAGCAGTGTGTTGCAGGTTATTTTTACCCCCCTGCATAAACAAGCCTATGTGCAGACAAGTGTCTGTTTGAGTGCGTTCACGGACAAAGGATCAGTGTGGGGGTTTTGTTGCTGTGATATCAGTCTTTCTTCCCCCCTCTCTCATTTTCTCTCTCTACCCTCCTTCTCCCTTGCATAATCAATAGCTTATTTCCTTCCTAGCCACAAGTACGTTGAATCACAACAAAAGGTTATCACCCCAAAAAAAACAATACTTCTCTTTTCTCATTCTGCCTCTCGCTCCCTCTCCCATCTTTCACTTGTACCAACCTTATTTTCACTTCTTTAGTAGACCCTGGAAACAGCAGATACACCAGGTAATGGATGCAGTGGAAACAAGTAGAGAGAAGAGCAGTTGTGATTATTCACAAGCATGGTACGGGGAGAGTAGAACCACACTTAAAAATTCAGCGGTTCCACCAAGTCAGAATTTAGCATTTTGCAAGTTGGAGATCATTTATATCCCTTCTCTTCATCTAATTCAAGGCTGACCTGTCTACGTGCACTTGTGTGTTTGCATCATATAGACTTTGGACTGCAAAGAAAAAAAGTACTATAGCCTACCCAGCAGGCGCATCACATTGACATGTCAGAAGTAATCCCTCTTTAATCCCTTTGTTGCTGCTAAAGATGGAATGAGGAAACACGAGAGAGGGAGAGAGAAGGAGAGAAAGAGACGAGAGCAAAGAGAGATGTGTATCAAAGGGAGGGAAAGAGGGGGAGAAACCAGGGGGAACAAAGGCACAGAGCATAGACTTTTGAGTCACCATCATCTTCCATTACTGGCCTTCCATACTGCAAACCTGTGCCATCCAATCACAGAGTTGCCTTTATTTTCTGAGATATTAACAGCCGTGACTGGCAGACTGTTCATCTTGCACTGTCCAGGCATTAAATGTGATTGAGCTTCTGGGGAGCTGGCACCACTGCCTCACCCGTGTTTCTCTCTCTCTCTCTCTTTCTCTCTCTCTCACGGCCCTCGCTACCTCTCTCTGTCGTTAATGATCAGCATGTAGAAGAAAGGGGGGAGTCCGCTTGCTTCTTGGCCCTCACTGCATCATGTGCTGCATGACAATGCTCCTTTGCTTTATGAGAGCGCTTGGTATGGATTCTGAGAGAGAGAGAGAGAGAGAGACAGAGACAGACAGACAGACAGCTTGACTTGATCTGTGAAGCGTCTCCTGAAACATTACACCATCTACATAAGAGTGCCTCACAAAACATGTCCAGTTTGATGCTCTCCAGAGGAGTTGGAAGAAAGAAGGAGGAAAAAGGGTTGCATGTGTGAGATGATTCAGTAACAGAATGTGCAGTCCCAAAATTGAACTGATAAGTGTGACGTTGGACTAATAACCGAGGTGAGGGATGGACGTAGAGATTAATGGATCTATGCAGTGTGCCTGTGTGTGTGGGTGGGAGGGGAGGGGGGGGTTCTGTCGCATATCAGCAATGACAGAAAAAAGGCTTTCCATCACTTAGATGGAAAGAGTTGAAGGGCCCCAATGACAGGTTTCCATTATTTGTGGTGTGAGGAAATAAGGGGGAGAAAGACTGACGGGGAGATTTTTCCTGGCATGGCCTGCTTTTTCTTTCACTTTAGAGCTATTCTGGTCTTTTCTGTGGAATGCCAAGTTGTTTTATTAATCTGTGCTTCAACACCAATTCCTCTTTTGAACTATCAACTTCTGTTTGTATATGTGCGTGCACAGGTGTAATTTCATCTGCTGTAATATGCACTGATAGAGAAAGGCGGGGTCAAGGCAGTTTGTATGAACTGCTCCACATCTTTTGCGTTATGTATCTAGGAGTGTTGACATTTGTGCTGATCCTTGCTATCATTGACAGTGAAGATTTAGCACCTCACCTGCGTATATGAACACTGGTCTGTTATCTGTGTGTGTGTGTGTGTGTGTGTGTGTGTGTGTGTGTGTGAATAGTATTCCGAGATGTGCAAACTGTGTGTCTGGTTTGTGTTATGTCTGAGACTGTTATGCATCCTCTTGCAAAAGAAAGAGACAGACATCAGCGCTGACGTCTGTACCTAGTCACTGATGCAGGACCAGGCCACAGAGACAGAGGGAAAGAGATCATACTGTGTGTGTGTGTGTGTGTGTGTGTGTGTGTGTGTGTGTGTGTGTGTGTGTGTGTTTTTGAGTTTGAGACAGACTGACAGGTAGCTGTGAGAAGAAGTATGATTACCTGTCTGTGGTTGACTGCAGATGTAGGCGTGGAGAGACATCCCAGCCGGTGCTTGGGCAGCAGTCAGCGATGGGGGTAAAACAGTCCAGATGGCCTGAGAAGGACTTGTACAACACAGACCCTTGTTCCCGGATAATTGCTTTGTGTGTTTGCGTTCATTCGGTCGACCCACAAAGAGCCACACACGCTTTATGTCATCCGAGGACAGGAACCTTTTGTTGTTCACCAGAACAAGTTTTAGCTTTGCTTATGTGGAAATTGACTTCCACCCTTCTGTGAGCACAGACGCATTCATATTATAGATTAACCTTGCACAGAGACTAACACACTTATTCAAAATATTAAAAATGCAAGAGCACGCTTGTGCTCTCTGGACTCTGGAAAGGAAGCTATTTTTACATGTTCTGATCAACTAGTGCAGTGACTGTTCAGGCTGTTACGTTAGCAGCTGCAGCTTCACTGGGTTTTTCTACTGAACTGCTGATCCAGACAACTTCACGCTTGCCATGCTCCCTCGGTTTTCTCTACAATAACCCCCCGCCAAGTGTGAAGTAGGTCGGATTAACGGCTGGCGAGTTATTCGAAAGACAGACGGACAGAGACGTCTTCTTTCATATAGTTAGAGTAGCCCATGCCCATTCGGGATGTGCCCATGCTGCCACTTGGATTGTGGCGCACTCTTGACCTTTTTGGCCGGGCATTTTGCAGTTTTCCTCAGAACGGCTGATCCTAGTTCACACTGGGCACTACACTCCCTTTGGTCCTCAGCAACACAACTGCCAAGTGAGCACGAGATGAGATGACATACAGAATGAGATGTGGTAAAATTAGGGATGGGGCCGATCCGATTGGTATCTGGTCCGATATGGCTGCAATCTATATATTGGGTAGTGTACTGACAACTCAGATATTATGATTAAAAAAAAAAAATAATAATTTAAAAAAAAAGTTAACTATGAAAGAGCGTGCGAGCAGGCGCCGACGTTCGGTGGAGAGAGAGAGGACACCACTGTCTAGTTAGACATAGAGTACATATCAGTGTGTTAGCCACTGAGATAACCAAAGCTAACCCCAGTCAAGGAAGTGGAGAGGCTTCTGCACTGTTCTAAAAATTATACTATGTGAAATACAGCCAGAGAGAGGAGGACTGTGCAGATAATCACACCACCACATATTCTAGTGGGGCAGAAGAGATCATTGAGAGGGATTTATTTTGTGTGACTCTAGAATTTATATTTCCATTAAAATATTGCATATATGCCTTTAAGATAAACCTATATGCATTTGTGTATATTTCTTGCTCTTTTAAATCAGAATTGCTGTGTTGCTTAAGCCTTCCTAGTCTTAGACATCACATCACTACCAACATAGAAATGCAAAATAGTTATGATATCGTATCGGACAGTATCGGCCCATATCCAAGAGATGTAAGGTGATCTGTATTTACATTCCTTTCAAACCAGAGTGGGAACATTTAACACCTAGCTCTCAAGCCAATCATAATACATCACACTGAGAAATGAATCACTGTATTTGGCAGTTACTATTCAGCGAATAGAGTACTACAAATATGTTGATCATACAGTGAAACTCAGTGGAGGAATACTATTTGTATGCAGTGAGTGTTTTGCAGAAGAATGCTTGGTGTGCATGAGGTCTAGGTAATCATGCTAATGATGCTAACTTCAAAGGACGTTGGACTTACTTGACTGCAGTTCTTTGTGGTTGTACGTGTGTACATTTCTATGGCATGTTCTGTATGCACGTACTCTGTATTTGTGGGTGTATGCGTCCTTGTATGCTGTTCATCCATTCTTTGCTTCGTACATTCTTGCAGTGGAGTGATTATGTACAGCTGCCCTGTCCTTCATCTCTCTCAGTATTTCTTTTTCATAGTCTTGTTCCATGTCCCTGCTCCGACACAAATGCTGTTATAGTCTTCAAGCAATCTGCGCTGTGTGTGTGGCTGGGTCAAAGGGTGCACTGAATGTGCATTAAATTGTGTGCACACAACATCCTTTATTTGTGTGAGCATCTCAGACATGCATGTGTGTCAGCATTAAACATTGCACACCGTCTACACTTGCATTTGTGAACAAATCTCCGGACTGCATTCTGTGTTTATGGGCACATCCCAGCGTGTGTGGGTGTATGTACTGTATATGTATGTGACTTTATGCATGTGTGCAGATGTCAGTGCCAGCTTAATTTGCTGGGAGTGCCTCTCTCTCTACTCTGAATTATTTCCTCCATAATGGGCAGACTGCTTCTTCATAGCACTATAAAACACAGAGAGCATGGCATTTGGACGTTTGTTCTACAGTGAACACACACGAACGTAAACAAAAGCATATGCAACAAAATATGCACACACACTCACACTCACTCACTCACGCACGCGCGTACCATGAACATGGGCTCTCTTAATCACATTCCTTTGCAACATACAACATGAACCCCTGTGTCTCGAGATGTGAAAACTTTAATGCCTTCTTAAATCATTTACATCATACATGTTGTTTACTAAGCTGGGTTTAAGCAAAAACAGACTTACAATCTCCAAGTATCACCTTACCTGGAAGCTGCTAATAGTCACAACAATCCCTCATCCCCTCTTAATATTAGGAAACAAGTAGATAACCTACACACAGGTTTGGATCAGGGAAAATTACAATTTAATTGAAATTACATTGTTGCTTTAAACACATTCATTGTAAAACAATGCTTTGCAAAGAATATAGTTGATCTTTTAATGGATAAGCATTTACAGTATACATGAGCAGTGATGATAATGAAGGAGGAACATATAATGGTAGTTGTTTTGTTTAAAATTAAACAGTTTGGAGTGTTTAACGCACAGTATACAGTATAGAACACAATGTAATGTGAAAGTTGTGTAATTCAAAGCTAATGCATTTGGACAATTCAATCAACATGCAAAATTAGCCTTCCCTGAATAAACTCTGTATGCAGACACTCAAACACTTGTGTGGGAAACACAGCTGATGTAAACCAGCTGCTATACATGAAAGACTACAAATGCAGTGCACACAATCAAAGTAAAACAATTATATAACTTGTTTAAATACATGACTTCTGTGTTTAAATTCAGATGGGACATAGCTCCAGATGAATTTCGCTGTTGTGGCTAATCTGTCAAGGGATGTTTTATGTGTGTGCATGTGGGCTCTTGGACCTTTTTTAATATTGGTATTTTTTTCCCAAAGCAATATCAAATCAATTCCCATAGTACTGAGCTGTGCCTGCAGTTGGTCACACCTTCAATGTGCTTTTATTGGTTTCTCCTACAGCATTTTATTTCTGGTTAATTTTCTTGTCTTATTGTTTGTCTTTACTTTTGTGCTGATAAATATTCAGTTTATTTTCCTCTGTACTTGTAGTGTGTACTCCTACCTCCCCTCCTCTGTTCTTCCTCCTTACATCTCGTCCCTTGATGTTTACCGTGTTGTCAGTGATTAGCAAAAACAGGCATCGGAACTGAGAGGTGTTTAACACTTTGATAATCACTGCCGTGGATTTGGTAATGTGCTGTTTGTTTGTCCGACACACTTGGTAACATGTCACAGAGCCGCCTGCATATGCCCATCTGGATTGAAGCTTCCAATCCTTTAGAGTCTCAAAAAGACAATCAGCAAATTGAGTGGGAGAGAAGATCAGTAAGAGCAGACATTTGAATACGGTTTGCATATTTGTGGCTAGGAAATTCTCAGCTCTGTGAGCAGATACGGGGGAGCTGACTATATGTTGGTTCTTGCCCACATTTATAATATAACGCTATACCACTGTTTACCATGCCCCCCATTTTAGTTACAACCATTGACCTGCTAAGTGAATGCAGAAATGAAAGGGAAGGTGAAAGCTTAAGAGAGGGTGTATTATGCACAGACTTGTTCTGTCCTTTTACTTCCATGTGTTGTACGGCACATCAGATTCAACTTGTGGGTTCGTCATGGCAGGAATAGTCTGACTCTGACACACAGCACAGGCTCCCTATACAGCTGTAGCCCACATTAAATGAACCCCTGCAGCCTGAAATGCATTCACACATGGTGTGTTGCCTCTAGCCCTTATGAAGTCAAAACTAATCAAGAGGCTTCAAAGCAAAAATGTACTGTATATATGTTCACACATTGGCTTACATGCTTTTCTCTTACAATCAAACACATTGAACCTGCATGTGCTAATGCAGGTATGATGAAAACAATGCCTGCACTGTTCTTCAATTTATTGCTCTTGAGGCACTACTCGTGGTCCATAGAACAGAATACATTCCCAGTACATAACACATTAATACAGAGTACCCCCTTTGAAACTGCATGCAATGCAAACAACGTTGGGTAATAACACATAATTCTATGGACAGTAACAGTAGGGGGTTAGAGTTGGCATAGTGGTGATCATTCAACACCTAATATATATGTTGTATAGGTTTAACCGTCTGACTGCCCGTCCCATTGCAAATACATGTCTGTTTGTTTTGCACTGTCCCATGCTTGTATAGTGGCATGTCTCAAACATGTAAAACATATCTTGAAAATACACACACAAGCAATTCAGACATTATCATACAACATTATTTCACACTGTCCATACACAGCACATGGTGCACTGAGAGGACGTATAGCTATTGTGTGCTAGCTCTTAATAAATCTGCGAGTGCCGGTCTCTCAGCTTCCCCCCAATGTGAGATAATTCACCTCTTCATAATAGCTTGCAAATTTGTATCCTGAAGCAGGTCAAATAAAAACTTCATTGTTATTTACAGCGATGAATGCATTTGGGACTGGTGGCAAGGTAGCATATTGATTATGGACGCATTTTTTTGTGCTGATTATACAGTCACTGTAATAGTTACAGCTTCCAGACTAAAGGGATTCAGTGTAAAGTGTGTCCTGGGAAATGTGTTGCTGTTTTATGCGCCTTTGTACCCTGAACCCTTTAATTGACCCAAACTGTGTTCTACACATAGTTTTAATGCATTGCAGGGAGTCGTTGTCATTATAGTTTGTTTTGTCTGTTCTTTACATTTCTACCATTGATATTACTCAAACTAGAACAGTAAACTTTTAAGATTCATGCTCAATGTATGAGTTCAGTCTAAAACACTCTTAATCCATATTCAAACTATGGTAACACTTTACAATAAGGTACACAAAATTGTAGTAGCTACTACATACCTACTACATAGTTTTTTTTTTTTTTGCGCTACCTATGTGTTAGGTAGCACAAAAAAAAAAAACCCTATGTGTTAGGTAGCACATAAGGTTTTTTTTTTTTGTGCTACCTATGTGTTAGGTAGCACAAAAAAAAAAAACCCTATGTGTTACCTACTACATAGTTTTTTTTTTTTTGCGCTACCTATGTGTTAGGTAGCACAAAAAAAAAAACCCCTATGTGTTAGGTAGCACATAGGGTTTTTTTTTTTTTGTGCTACCTATGTGTTAGGTAGCACAAAAAAAAAAAACCCTATGTGTTACCTACTACATAGTTTTTTTTTTTTGCGCTACCTATGTGTTAGGTAGCACAAAAAAAAAAACCCTATGTGTTAGGTAGCACATAGGGTTTTTTTTTTTTTGTGCTACCTATGTGTTAGGTAGCACAAAAAAAAAAAACTATGTAGTAGGTAACACATAGGGTTTTTTTTTTTTGTGCTACCTAACACATAGGTAGCACAAAAAAAAAAAACCCTATGTGTTACCTACTACATAGTTTTTTTTTTTTTGCGCTACCTATGTGTTAGGTAGCACAAAAAAAAAAAACCCTATGTGTTACCTACTACATAGTTTTTTTTTTTTGCGCTACCTATGTGTTAGGTAGCACAAAAAAAAAAAACCCTATGTGTTAGGTAGCACATAGGGTTTTTTTTTTTTTGTGCTACCTATGTGTTAGGTAGCACAAAAAAAAAAACTATGTAGTAGGTAACACATAGGGTTTTTTTTTTTGTGCTACCTAACACATAGGTAGCACAAAAAAAAAAAACCCTATGTGTTACCTACTACATAGTTTTTTTTTTTGTGCTACCTAACACATAGGTAGCACAAAAAAAAAAAACCCTATGTGTTACCTACTACATAGTTTTTTTTTTTTTGCGCTACCTATGTGTTAGGTAGCACAAAAAAAAAAAAACTATGTAGTAGGTAACACATAGGGTTTTTTTTTTTTGTGCTACCTAACACATAGGTAGCACAAAAAAAAAAAACCCTATGTGTTACCTACTACATAGTTTTTTTTTTTTTGCGCTACCTATGTGTTAGGTAGCACAAAAAAAAAAACTATGTAGTAGGTAACACATAGGGGGTTTTTTTTTTGTGCTACCTAACACATAGGTAGCACAAAAAAAAAAAACCCTATGTGTTACCTACTACATAGTTTTTTTTTTTTGCGCTACCTATGTGTTAGGTAGCACAAAAAAAAAAAAACCCTATGTGTTACCTACTACATAGTTTTTTTTTTTTGCGCTACCTATGTGTTAGGTAGCACAAAAAAAAAAAACCCTATGTGTTAGGTAGCACATAGGGTTTTTTTTTTTTTGTGCTACCTAACACATAGGTAGCGCAAAAAAAAAAAAACTATGTAGTAGGTAACACATAGGGGGTTTTTTTTTTGTGCTACCTATGTGTTAGGTAGCACAAAAAAAAAAACCCTATGTGTTACCTACTACATAGTTTTTTTTTTTGTGCTACCTAACACATAGGTAGCACAAAAAAAAAAAACCCTATGTGCTACCTAACACATAGGGGTTTTTTTTTTGTGCTACCTAACACATAGGTAGCGCAAAAAAAAAAAAACTATGTAGTAGGTAACACATAGGGTTTTTTTTTTTGTGCTACCTAACACATAGGTAGCACAAAAAAAAAAAAACCCTATGTGCTACCTAACACATAGGGGTTTTTTTTTTTGTGCTACCTAACACATAGGTAGCGCAAAAAAAAAAAACTATGTAGTAGGTAACACATAGGGTTTTTTTTTTTTGTGCTACCTAACACATAGGTAGCACAAAAAAAAAAAACCTTATGTGCTACCTAACACATAGGGTTTTTTTTTTTTGTGCTACCTAACACATAGGTAGCGCAAAAAAAAAAAAACTATGTAGTAGGTATGTAGTAGCTACTACAATTTTGTGTACCTTATTGTAAAGTGTTACCCAAACTATCAGTGAAACCTAGTTATGGCATGTATATAAAAACAAGATCATTTGTCAGAATGCATGTAAATATGAATACATCTCCGATAATGCATTGTTACTACATTTTCTATTCTATATGCTACTGTATACTACTACTATATCTTAAACGACAACATATTTCGGTATCACACAGAAAGGCTCCTCTACGATGGCAAACCAGGAAGGAACTCCTCCATACATGTCTTACTTCATAGCACATACATACGAGCACAACTCTTTATTTCTCGCACACGGGAACCAACGGAATGTTATTGAGACAGCATCATTAGAACCTCTCCGGGCCTTTTGTTTTTCACTTGTTTTTCCTGTTCCTCCGCTGTCTCTGCCTCTCTGCTCTGCCCACACTATGCTCGCTGCAGGCTCTTTGACCGTGTGCTGACCTAAAATTAGAGGAAAAAAGTAATCTTCATTTTCTCTGTTAATCAAGCTCATTATTCTCTTATATTCTTCCTTTGCTCATGCTTGTTTGGGTTCTGCCTCCTCTGAATATCTCTGTAATGCTTTATATACAGAGCGCTACAACGTCACTAATACCGATACTGATGAGAATGAAAACTTGGATCATGTGCTCCTAATCTCAGAGGCGTATGCTGCAAAGAGAGATTGTTGGTCCCTACAATTACGTCTTGGAAGAGAAATCAATAAACTATGAGTGCTTCCTGGCTTCTTCTCTAGTCTCTTGCTGTTTTCCAATTAAGCAGCTTTTAGTTGCTTCCTCACTCCACTTTTCCCCAGTCGGTCTTCATTTGGCATAGTTGTCTCTGAGTTGGTATCAATATGGAGTAAATATGGATGTTTTCCTTTTTTACTGAATTTATTCCCCAACACTTGTCACACTTTCCCTTTCCTTCCAATTTGTATTTTCCTGCTGTCAGAAATGATTTTTCTGGGGAAGCAACTTTTTGATAGTCATCCAGGTTTTGTTGTGTAACCGGTTATCAGACAGGAAGGTTTATCAATATATTTCACTGACTGAGTTTTCAGTGGACTATTTAATGAATAAGGATGTTTTCTTTAACTGTCATTTCTTTATCACCATTTTGTTTTAAAAGAAGCAAAAATCTATTCAAATTCAACCTGTAAAATAGCTGAATATTGATATACAGTATGTGCTGCTCTTTTTGTCTTTTGGCCTTATTTTGCTGTCTGGGTTGTATCTGTAAGATGTAAGTCCGTTGCCACCGTTGCTCTGTCATTAAAAATTCTAACTATGAAGATAAATGGTATTGTCTATGATCCAGCAGGGGAGTATGTCAGAAGTTCATTCCATCTGTTTTCCGCAGATGATCAGATCTATATTCAACTAATGCAAATGCATGAAATTATTAGCACAACACCTTTTATTTTCCCCCATGTTGCTGCCCCTCGCTCAGCTCATCTTCGTTCATGCAGAAGTTATAGGATACTGCTGTGTGAAGTGCAGCTTTGCCTTTTGTTTTATAACCTTAGGGAAAGCTGCTTACTTCTGGCAATGTGTTGTCATGGTTTAAGACTATATAGGACCCTTAAAAGACTTAAACTACATGCAGAAAGTAAAATCACCACTTGTACAGTTGCTTTGGCGGAACCATAGTGTAAGTCATAATGTTCGGCTGAGTATAATTGGAATCACTCTATTTTGCTCACCCTCCTCCCTCCAAAGAACATTGCTGTGAGTGGGAGGGAGACTGTGGACTTTACCTTTTGTTATTTATAACCATTATTCACATGACTCAAAAATGTCGCTTTGCGGTATTAAATAAAATGAATTAGAACTGGGTACTGGTAATCCTTATGCAATTGTGTTATTCATATACACTGTGGTCCTGAGCATAAGTCTTCAAACCAAATCTTAAAAAGTTAAGCTGCAAATCCTCTTTAGTCTGGAGGTCCCAGCTCTAATCGTCAGGATATTGTTGTTTTTGGTCCTGTTAATTCCACTGATTTCCGGTGACGTGTGTGTGTGTGTGTGTGTGTGTGTGTGTGTGTGTGTGTGTGTGTGTGTGTGTGTGTGTGTGTGTGTGCGCGTGCAGGAGATATTATGAGTGTGTGTTTTCTCTAGATAGATGCTTGTCAGGGAAGGTCACTCTAATTTGTGTTCCTTTCCCAAATCGTCAATCTGCCATTATCTGAAAACCGTGCAGCCACTCTCTCTCTCTCTCCCTCTCTCTCTCTCTTTCTCACGTGTACAGATAGCAGAGCTTAGAACAGGACATGCACAACAGGACAATACTGTAATTCAGGAAAGATTTAGTGGTGAGAGCTAGAGCAAAAGTGGATTAGTACGTATTGCCGCTACAAGGTAGCAAGAGCCCAAAGTCAAAATGCATCACTAAAGTGGAATTGACTTTGGACAACAAAACAGAGCTGTGAAATGAATGCATGTTCACATGCCAACTCCTTTACAGTATGCCCACATTACCGAGCGTCATACTGTTTAACATTGTTCTGTTCTGTGCTATGGATTTGTTTTCTGGAAATCAGGTGGGTTACCACATTATGTCAACTGTTTCCTGGTTTAGTATAACACCAAGGTAATACAATGTAGACTGTATCAATATATCATGCCTACACTACAGCGTTATGGAATAATTTAATGCATTTGAAACGTGCAATTTCTATTATATTTAATACAAATCAAATAAAGTGATGAGACCAATTTTAAATTAGAGTTAAACAGAAATTGATGATAGCAGTAAGGCAAATGTTCTATATTTGTTCTACCATGTTTACAGATGAATATACATATCAGATGTTGAGTCCGAACAACACACACACACACACACACACACACACACACACACACACACACACACACACACACACACACACACACACACAGACACTCCAATCCTATGGAGGGCCATACTGTCTGGCTGTGCAGCTCAGCAGAAAAGCAGTATATGAGAACAGACACTCTTATTTTTCCATCTCTGTGTAGCTGCCGAGGGTTACGCACACTGGACAGCCATATAACCCCAGCGCATAACTGTGCAGTCAAACTAAATCAGGCGTGTAGTGCGTGCTCTCGTACTGTAAGTGTGGGCAGTAAGGGTAACCTTAGTGCATGCTGCTCTGTACAGCAGGTTTGCTCTTTTTATTCTGTGGTTGCGTGTGTTAACATACCGTGAATGTAACATAAAATTATTCCTAGGAATGTGTGTGCAAGTGTGCGGTACATTTCATTTTGTGTGTGTGTGTGTGTGTGTGTGTGTGTGTGTGTGTGTGTGTGTGTGTGTGTGTGCACATGGGAGCCTTTGCCCGTGAATATGTGGCATGCTGGGAAAAACTGTGCAACGTGTAATGGGCAAGTAATTTAGTTTCCTAAAGGGGAATATTGCAGCACTGGCTGAAATGTATCCTTTACGAGAGAGAAGTAAGAGGTTACACAAAATGGGTAAAGTGAGCCAACATTAGGCATTCTGGTGGGAAGTGGTAAAACAGTAGCTAATTATGTAGTCTGCTCATTTAATATAACGTTTAGAAGCTCCGCTAATCCCATCAGGTTTATTTGATTTGCCCTCATTCACTTTTCTATCAGTTTGACAAGAGGGAGGTTGATGCGGCGCAGTGACACATTGTCACTCTGACAAAATTAACAGTCAACAGTGGTAATGACCTCTGCCATCCCGGATTATGCAATAAGCAGATATGCCTTTGACACAAATCACTGGCAAATTACTTTGCCAGTGATTTGATGGGTTTAGTGCCACTTTTCATATTTTTAATAATAAAATATCACTCTTGTCAAAATAATGTTGTGTGTACATAAGTAAATGCATTATCTAATATTCTTTTTTTTTTAAATGTTTGTCAGTTCAACTCGGAATTCGTATCTCGGGTTCATTCAGAATATGCCATAATAGCTAGGGAGTGTATGGCTGTGTTCAAAAAGCCATACTAACGTCCCCCCTCCTACATACTCAACATTTATATACTACATACTGTCTACTTAACGATCGATTGTATATGCAAGGTTTGTCGACTGTTTACACTGAAGTATACAGAAGCAATAAAGATATTTCAAAAAACCTTCCGTGTCGTTTATAAAGACGCAATGCGTTGTGGGGCGGTTGAGTAGGAAAAGTAACCTGTCAATCCATACACAAAATCTTCCCGGAAGTAAGTATTCATCCGGGCATTTCTCGCCTATACAAACTCACATACACAACCACTACATACTCAAATTGATGTCAAAATTAGTTGGATTCATATAGCTTTAGTTGGATTTCATATTAGCATATTCATATAGCTTTTCGAACACAGCCTATGTCTATTGGTATACTACAGTTATAAGACACATGAGCAAGAGTGTCACCACAGTGATATTTATGTCATTACTCTATATTGCAGCAAAAAGCTATGTGTGCAGCAGGTTTGATGCATGAACAATACTAAGCGAATACATTTTAATAAAAAAAAAAAAAACATAGTGACAGCTGTCATCTTATACAGAATATATTTGGGAAGATGTTGTCGATTACTAAGCATTGGAGAGAAATATAAAGATGGATCTAACAGCCACAAATGAATGTTATGCAGTTTATTCCAAGGAGCAACAGCATACTTCTGATGTGGCCTTAAGACATATGGTTGGATGTTTTTGGTTTGTGTGCACGCTTTTTTTGTTGTTATGCAATGGATAGTGACTTTAGTCTGATGGGAATGCCGTTGGCGGTGAGACAGCAATGGTAGAGTGTTCTTTCAGCACTGTTATCTCATATCGGTTGAGCTGTGCTACTGCCTTTGCCAGCTGCCTTGGGTTGAAACACTCAATAAGAAGTCACCATTAAACAACATAATGTCAACTTTATGAGATCCTGCTCTACACCCTGCTAGGCCAAATGTTTTAACATAAGCTAATGTTACCTAGGCCTTTGCATTGTTCAAATAGATTTTTGTCAATGTTGGGTTAGTAGTCGGTGTCATAAGAATCCAGAGTGCGCAATAACTTTTTTGAAGTGAAATTTGGTTCTCATGAATAAAAGCCATCCTCCTATCCATCCCCTCGGAAGATAAATTAATTAATCAATTAATAAGTATGTTTATTACTGACTTATCATTTATGCATCAACAGAATCACTGTAACTCGGGCAACCTAGACTACATCAAATGGCTCTCACCACCGCATGGCCTAAACACATTATATTTAATGACTTGATTCAATTAACGGAATCCTTTTTTTGTCTCTAACTCCTCCACATGCAATGTAATTCATTCATTAAATATGGTGCCGTAACCAGCCTAAATGCGCAATGTGCAAGCTGTCGCACAATGTTAATGAAAATGTTGAACAAAACTTACCGGCAGCACACAGAAAAGTAAACACAGGACACAACGGAACAAAGGTGTCAGCCAGAACGGAACAGCTTGTCTCTCTCCAGGACAACCAGGCATGAACTGAAAAAAGTTATTGAATCAATATGACAAGTCATCCTCCAGGCTTCTAATGTGAATATACCTTGATTGTTTGTTCACTGGTGCTTTCTGTGGGCTGTCTTCCCAAACCTAAACCAAAAGTGACTAATTTTACATTTTAGCAAATGAGCTGGATAGCTGTTCAGCAAAATGTATCCAGAAGTAATATAAGCCGTGCCAATGATGACTGGAATTTCATGAGGCTGGTAAGTCTCTCCTCTCATCTATCTTAGCAGGACATTACTGGGACCTGATGAGTTGATGTCGCCTACCTGCTTTGCCAACATCCAGGTTAGGTGCTGCTGGCAAATGTCACTGGCATCAGTTGTGAGATAGTCATTAGAAAGAGTCAGCTTGATCTGCCTAACTCAACTATACATAGGAAATGGTATAAGCATTACAGGATTCATTCATCATTTATTTGTGTAAGGCAGATGCTGTTACTCACTATGGCACTTTTTTCACTCATATGTTTTCAATATCTGCTTCCAATTTCGAGAGACAACTCACAAGAAGCCAGATACAATTATTCACACGGATCACTATATTTTTAAGATTGTAATAATTAGTAATTCAACTGATTTTACGAGACAAGTTTTTTAAGCCATTTTTAGTTCAATGAATATATGCATCGGTAAAAAACAACGACCATTTCCCTTCTCAATAGTAATTCTGCAAACACCTATTTTTTTGTAACCATCAGGTTAATGTTAGCATTGGGAGAGATGAATAAAAAAGAACAAGGTTATTAGCCATTAGCTTGTGTGAATAGCTGGTGCCTTCACATTAAATATAATTACTTACATTTTTTCTCTTGGGTCTGCCCTTCCTCTCACTGACATAAAATACAAATAAAAATTATTTCATTTTAGCCTGACTTTATTTCAAACCAAAGAGATTGTGTGAAGTATAGAAGCAGCATTTTCCATTATTGAAACTACAATAGCATATATATTCTCAATTTTGAAGGAGATGAAAAAGGAAAAGGATTGACTGGAGACCAAAGTGAAAGGGAAACGGGTTCAAAGGGAAAAAGAATAACCGTTATTTACGTATCGCTCTGTATTTTTCTATATGTCTCTGCATGTCTGATAGCGTCTGTGATAGGGTCAAACTGAGGTCACCAAATAACTGTATGGTACTTTTTGAATACTGATTTGGCAAAAGGATAGCATACTGATACTGTCCTCCAAAGAATGATTGGCCAGACTCTTGTGTTGGCAAGCAGCACATATGCTCCATTCTGTGAACAGGACACTTATCCGTCCATGAAGCAGTGGTGCATAGTGCGTGGCACTGTGAGAAGTTCACAGGTTTTGGTTAATGATTTCTGTAAGACTGGAGTATATTGAGTAAGGCCAATACAATTGATTTTTTTTCCTTTTCCTTTGAAAACATTTGTTTATGCATCACAACCCTCTCAAATATGTAGTAGAGCTCCTTCATTTCTTAATGGTAAATAGATCTTCAATGAAACCGGTTGTTTAGTTTTTGAATGGGATCTCTGTGTACTGATTTGCGGGCTACTGCTCTGATTCTGTTATTAACTGTAGACACAGACACAGATATATACTGCAGCTCACCAAAGTAGAACGTGGGCACAGGCAACCCTCATTGTTGTCATATGATTATAGCCACCTCCCAAATGACGTCCCGTTGTGGATACTTCCACTTTATTCTATGACTTGCTTTACTAATGTTCTCTATTCCTATAGGCTATTTAGTAGGGCTGTCAAGCGATTAAAAAAATTAATCTAATTAATTACAGGCTCTGTGATTAATTAATCTAAATTAATCGCATACTTATATGACACTTTTATACCTGTTTGTAAACAGCTGTATAGCCTACTACAGTTTGTTTCTCTGTCTCTCTCTCTCTCGCGCGCTCACTCTCCGTCTCTCGTAACTTCTGTCTCCTCCCCTCAGCCAGCTTAATACATGAACTAGCGCCGAATTTTCTCAAAAAAACAAGCAGACAAAATTACGACTTTCCATCTCCCACAACAGACAGCGCTGCACTGCCACCATTTCGTAGCCTACTCATAGGCAAAAATATTGACACACACACACACACAC
This sequence comes from Hyperoplus immaculatus, assembly GCA_949357725.1. Lineage (NCBI taxonomy): Eukaryota > Metazoa > Chordata > Actinopteri > Uranoscopiformes > Ammodytidae > Hyperoplus > Hyperoplus immaculatus. The sequence continues at coordinate 22,848,457 of OX442351.1, forward strand.
ACACACACACACACACACACACACACACACACACACGGGGCGGGTGCTAGACAGCAAACAAAATTGGAGGAAGATTGAGAGATAGGCCTACTGTTTTGAACCTAGCCTACATTGTTGCACCCACTAAATCAATAATGCACGGACACTGCGGAGAATTAAGTAAGATGTCTTCCTACCTTCATGCATCCCATAAACCGTCCATAGAGCCCTCGAGTCAGCCCCTTTCCCCTGCTTCTCTCTTTACCTTTCTCCCTTTAACCCACGCGCCCGGCCCGGCGAGCTACAGGTGCAGCTCCGCACCACTTTTGCACCGGGTCAAAGGGCATTATAGAAGTGCGATTAATCTGCGTTTATTTTTTTAATCGCGTTAATTTTTCTGTGATTAGTTAATCAAAATTAACGCGTTAATTTGACAGCCCTAATATCTAGTGAATGTTCATTGTGTGGAGCATCAGTCCACAGCAAATGACTTATGTGTGAACATACCTGGCAATAAACCTAATTTCAATTCTTATTTAACCGTATTGTTTAGGTAGAAATCATAATTTTACATCAAAATATACTTTTTGTATTTCATTCACTGAAAAAAGAATTCATATAAATGTTTTCTTAATTTGTTCCCATATCAAAACAAATAGCCCATAGGAGGAATACATTGCATAACATATAAAGATGTAAAGCACATTGGCAATGAGCAACCCATTACACATACTTAGGAAACTCAAAGCAAATGTATTGTAAGTACAATGTGACCCACAGTGTTGGAGTAGAACAGTGTTCACCCCTTAAAAGCACTAATTTGCTTCATACAGCTACATGCTCTTTCTTTTTCTTATGAAGACATCAGAAATAATTAATCAGACCCCTCCTTTTCTTATTCCGGACTTTACCGAGATGAGGCAGATGCTCATAAGACATTTATGAGCTCTGTTCTTTAAATAAGGGGAAACAATGTGAGTTTGACTTTTCATGATCTTTGAATCTTTATAAACTTCTCTTAATCTTTTTTGTTATAATTGAAAACTTTTATGTATTTTGTGATGCCTGCAAAGCTTCTTGCACAGGATCATTTTTATGGTTACTATGATACAAAAGGCTTTGAAACCCATCATGAGTTCTAGGGAAGAAATGAACATTGGAGAGGAGAGGGAATGTAATGGAGAAAGGCAGGGAGAGGGAAAGAGATTGGGACTACTGATGTCAGAAATAGTATATGGAGTTAAGTTGAGCTATCATATTCAATAGCATATGAGTCTATCACGATGCATCATTGTTCAAAAGCAGTGGTATAGAGCCTAGACATGCTTCACAGACATAGACATTCATGGAAGGAAAAGCGCTTCAGGGCAGAGGGAGAAAGACGGGTGGGTCATTGGCACATCATTGGTACTTTAGACTAGTGATTTGACGAATGAGAAATGTTTTGAGATCAAACTGACAACTGGCTGAACTCTCTTGGTATGCCTTTCTGTCACAGAGTAACTATATGTATATGTAAACCAATTGGACCCATTATAGATAGCAACATGCCCATTTACAGAGCCTACGCTGTGTATTGACACTGGATATTTTTTTCAGGGAACACACAATACGTACAGGTAGAGGATTGTAAGGAGATAAGAAAAAAAGTGACTTTGACATCAAGAATTCTCCAGAATCTCTGACTCCACCTTTAATACCTTTCACTTTTCATTTTCCTCTCCATTTCCTTCCACCTTAATCATGCACCTGATGACACAGTCACAAGAAACAGACTTTTCAGGCCACACTTTTGATCCTATCTGATCAGAAAAAGTGCAGTTACACTGTGAAACCATGTGTACGACTTCAATTATGTAACATGTTACTCCTCTTTCTGCTTCTATTCTCCCCCCCAAACGTATAATTGTTTTCAACTAGTTCTGTTTTGTTTATTCACTCATCAGTAACTAAGCAATAGGGTGGTTGATTGGAGTGACTTGATGAAAAGGTGAGGGAGGGGAAGGAGAAGAAAAGTGATATGCAGGTGACGGGGAAGATGGGTAAATATGGTTGAGAAGAGTCGTCAGCTAGAGATGTGCAGTAGGCGGTGTACTGTCATTATAATTGGCTCTTTTCATATATCTAGTGTCCTTTCCTTAACAAAGGAACATGTTTCCATTTAATTAAAAAAGGTGAAATTGACATTTGAAAAGCATAGGAAAAAATCCTGCTAGGGGCAAACAGTCGCTAAGAGTCAACATTAGAGAGGGGAAGAGTAAATGGCCTCCGAAGCCCCTCAGACAGCAAAACGTTTTTTTTCTTTTAAATTGCAGGCAGCATGGTCTCTCTGTTGCACGTGTTTGACAATTTGATTAAAACATAAATGCTGTGCCAAAAATACACATATTGTAAAATATTAGAATTAAGAGATTTTACAAAGCAGGGAGGAGGGCCCCTATGGAGGGAAATAATGTAGTTTCAGTTGTTGTATTATTCCTGGCTTTGCTGACCACCCTTTGTTTATCAAATCTTTTTGGATTAAATCATGGTATAGGTTCTGGGTGAAGCTATGTCCCCTGTTTTCTTCACTTTGTCTTCTGGTCAATGGGTTGAGGCCTCAGACTTTGCTGGATAGGGAAAACAATACCTTGTGTGAATACATTAAATTTTATTTTGTCTCTTTACATTAACTGGACTTCCGAGAATTCCTTTTGCCATCAGTGGTAGAAGAGTTTAGTCTCTGCTCTTTGACTCTACCCTAAATTGCAATTGATGATCAGTGTTAATCTACATTGATGCAGTTGGAGGGGGAAAAAGAAGGGAATGGGTGGAGGGGCAGAAGAAGACTAAACAATAGTGAGACGGAGTAGGGGATAAGAGGGGTAAGACCAAGAGAGACATTTGGAGTGAGAAATTAGAGAATGGAAAAGGAAAGTTAGAAAGATCAGAGGAGAACTAGGCGCAATTAGGATGAATAAATCATTAATAGATTAATATTTAAATGGGCCAATTAATATTAAAATGATAAGATATATGGATATATTGTGTCAGTCTGCTCGATAATTTCCCCAAAACATAAAAAAAAGGAATACAGACAGAGAATTTCTGCAGATTATCTAAATGCATGGCATGAGACAATCTTCTGAAAGACCTCCCAAGTTGTGAAGGGGCAGGCTTGGTTCATCCCAAGAAAGCATTCTGCCAGTACAATAACTACAGCTGCAGATTATATGACTGCCATGGCAATTAGTCATTGAACAGACATTTAGAAGAATGGCTGTGATTAGGGGAAAAAAGGAAGATTCAGCCAGCAAAAGTTTTATTATCAGGACATTTACCACCTCAAAGAATATGAAAAAAGAGAGAGATAATAAATCCATTAGATGTAGGAAAAAAATATACATGCACATTTGGACTATTGCAGGCAACAGTGTACTGAGCATTAAAAAAAGATGCATGAAAAATTATGTAATACAAACCTATCATCTTACTTAAAACAGAACATGCCAAATAAGGTCTTTATCCATACCACAACAGTTTTTCCAGAAATGTCCCAGTATTAAGTACTGTGAACCAAATGACTTCTTGCTATGTAAAAGGAACACTTGAGAATTGAATGCACTGGGAATCAACACCCAACACCCAGCCTGCATTGAGGGTTTTATTTCAATGGAATGGCAGCAAATTAACACTATTGTCACATATTGGAAGCAAGAGAGGCTTCATGTCTATGATTCTGTACTAGCAAATAGTGTTTGCTTGGGGCGCATATCACCTCCATTATTTATAGATCTTGCTAAAATAATGCACTTCCATACCTTGCTGAAATGTTAATTATCGTGCGTTTTGAAAATGATGAGCATCTAATCTAATCATTCATAACTTTCTATCACATTGACCACGTTTAATAATTAATGGACCTTAATGATTAATCATTATCAGTAAACTTTCAAATGTACCTTCATGTACAGTATTAGCCTTTTAAACATTCTATTCTTTGGAACAGCAATGCAATTTAGCAGATTGTAACTTTATGAGTCAGTTTAATTTATCAGGAGGACATTTTCTAAGCTCATGATTCTTTGGTATGTTTTTTTAACAATGTGGCTCCACACATGGTTCCATGTAGGTGAACCCCTTTTACTTTATTCTTCTATTGACATGTTTGCGTTCAGATGACATGTAGGGCAGGAGCTCCATGTGAGTGTCATATCCAGGCTAAACGTTGCCTCTGTTTCCTGAGAAGCTTTCCCATGTCAGATCACTTCAATCTGAGCATGTCAGTGAGATCACAGTCATTGTCATTGTCAATGACTGTCTACCCCATAAGGCCGCTAACCCTGACTGGTGGCTCGATAGTGTCTGAAAATGTCAGTGTTAAGTTTAATAAATGCCCATTAGCAGTCTTACCTACTAGAATGGCCTTTGTTACTGTTGGCATTTCTGGATATTTAGACTCACCAAATGCATACCCCTTGACGATGTTTGCCCTTTACCCCCACCACAATGTTTTGACAGCTTAGTGTGGTTAGGTCAGCTGGAATATGCCCTGATTTTTCATGTTGTGTGTGTGTGTGTGCTTGTGTGTGTGTGCCTGTGTGGGTATGTGGGTGCATATATTTTGCCTCAGTGCACACATGTTCAAGGAATTGCAGGGCTGTAAATACAACCTGCAGAGTCAGAGATGGTTCATTTGCCCAATCGACTATGACTTTAAGCAGACTTTCGAATCGGCTCTTAGATGGAAATGATGAATGTGGGGAGGATGAACAGTTTGAAGTGAAGTTGACTTCACAATTTTTTCAAATATCACATAAATTCAGGGATGTGCTAAAACAAATAAGGACATTGGATACAAAAAAAAACCTTTACACATCAGAAAATACATGAATATGTCAATTTGACAGCATGAAGTAGCCTGTAGATTGACACCTCTTGGCTCGCTGTTGATTATGTACATATTGATAATAACTATGTAACTTCAGCTTTAGTAGCTTCTGCTGTATTTTGTTTTATGTCCCTCCCTCCCTCAGTGTTTAGATAAGCACCCAGGAAACATGATTATTGTTTGCCTCCTGCAGTAATGTAAATTCATAAAAAAACAAGAAACATGGTTCCCTTAAGGCGACAGAGATTTGTTGGAGGAAAAAAAGAGAAAAGAACAAACCTCTTCATGCTGCAGCATAGATATGTAGTTCCGTATACATGCAGAATATGTCAGCCTTGGTTCAAAAATAGCAGTGGGAGGTGTTGTGTAACAGCAGTAGTGGAATAAATGCGATTGCTGACCCATTGTTCGTAAACACAGGTTTTACAATAACATGGTTATTTCCGAGCATGTAAACACATTCTCTGTGTCCTGCTTTAACTAGATTTCCACCAATAACCTGGTTCCTTGTGTGCATGTAAATGTAGTGCCCATTTTTTAATCTGAATTTATCCTCTATTTTTCTCCTTTGCGTTCTTTCACTTGTTGTCCCTGGCAATCCACCAACTAGCTACTGTAATTCTACTCTGTCTGTCTTTTTTATTTAATTAATTTTTTATGTAATTTTTCTTAACAAGATCTCATTCCTCCTCAATATATAGTTTTCTCTTCTCTGTATATGTGTGAGCAACTGTGTGTTTTGGTTTAGAATAGAGTGATTCATATTGATAGCAGCGAGAGATTTTGCATTTTTTTTTTGTTTAAACTTTTATTTTAGTGGTTTTATGTTTTTTTTTACATATGGACAAAAAAACACAATAAGTAAACACATACAATACATACACAACACCCAACCCCCTCTCCCCTCCCACTCCCTCCTCCCCCCTCCCTCACATAAACTGATTTTGCATTTTGATGTAGTTCTTTTACTTCTAGTTGATGTGTGCGCCTGAAGGTTCGAGCAAATGTATATATGTTTATCTATATGTGAATCCATGCGGAGCTGTCTACCCCAATTATACAATATCAACCCAGTGCTGGCTGCATATTCAACATGTCAATGTGTTTTGTGTCCTGGAGCCAAATTCAGCTCCTCCGTCTTGTCACGGCTTTATAAAAAACAATTCCCTTCCTCTGTTACTCTCTCTTGTTTACTTTCTGAAGATGTTCAACTGCATAATTTTCAAAGCTAAGGTCGCCTCCTTAAGGGCAAACCACAATGGAAAGCATCATCAAAATCACCTTGTTTTTAAGGGTTCTTTTGCCCTAAATGGGAGAGAAGAAATGCTTTGACAGGAAGAACTACAAAGCATTAGAGAACAAAGTTAATCACTTGGGGAGAATGCCAGGGGTTGATAAACGGAGAGACGGAAATGTAAGCACAACATCAGCTATTTGTTTTCTCTGTTGTGAGTTTTTCCATCGTTCGTCCTCATTTTTTTCCCTTTCTCTCTACTGTTCCTATTTCCTGCTTTTTTTGAGCTATCTCTCACCTCACCTTTTTCTCCAGCCTCCACTGCATTTCCCCCTTGCTTGCCGTCTCTCTTTTTCTTTTTCTGTCTCTGCGTCTTTCTCCACCTCTCTCACACCCGCTCAGCGTCCTCAGTTAAATTCTATTTGTGAGGTGTCAGAGGTCCTGGCAGGCCTCGTGTGAGCTAAGAGAAAGTGTCATACCAAGAAAAAGACAAAAGAGAAGAGATTGATTTAACGTTTATCGCAGCAGTACGGTGACAGTTGAGGAAATTGGTGTGGGACTGCAGACCTGGATATACCGCTCAATAGGAGAAGCACAGTGAAAGGTTATATCACCGTATACAGCATATAATGCTAACCCAATGCATTGATACAAGTAGTTGAAATAATAAAAAGCTACAGAGAGTCTCAGGTGGTTGTTTATTTGCAATTGCTGCAATGTTTTGCAGTAACTCGAGCGCTGATTATATTTAGAACTCACTGCTTGTTTATGGCATAATTTCCATTTTGGTTATGCACAGTATATATATATATATATATATAGGCGAGAAAAGGTGAATTTATTGACACATGCACATTAGTTTGTGAGTGGACGTGAAAATGAAGCGTGTGTTTGAACACCGTGTGTGTGTGTGTGTGTGTGTGTGTGTGTGTGTGTGTGTGTGTGTGCGTGTCTGCCTGTATGCGGGACAAAGTGTTTCATACCATCTTCAGTGTCCATAGAGAATTGTAGTGACAGCAGATAATTCTTTTAGAAGAGTCCATTTAAAAGGCAGCACAGAGGAGTCAAAACCTCGTCACAGCCTGGGTGGGGGCGGTGAGAGAGAGACTTGGGGCCAATCCCATTTCTCATTTTCACCCCTTCCCCTACCCCTTGGCCCTACCCCTTGGCCCTCCCCCTTGGCCCTCCAAACGGAGTGTGAAGGGGTAGGGAGGAAAATCTACCCCTATCAAATGGGACATCCCTACCGCTTCATGTAACTACTATCATTATTATACGATCATTATTATGTCAAATATATGACACTTGTTATCTTCTCATGACGTCCAAAACAGTGTCTCCACAGAGAGGGTTTCAATCTTTCATATGCAATAAAACCTATTAAAAATGTACTTTACTTATTTAAAACGTGTTTTTTTCATCAAAAACAACACTAAATAATCTCTCATGTCAATAAAAACAGTTTTTCTTCAACACATTCATGTTTTATATGGTTTCAAAGTGGTGGGACACTTTTTGTCACCACCGTCAGACAATCCATTAAAATGTAAGAAAATCAGCCAAAATAAGGGGCAGCTGTCACTATGAAGGATCTCTTGTCACATTATACCTCTGCAGAGTACATTAGAGTCAGACAGGCTCTAATAAGTGTTGTAGTTTTAGAATATTTTACATTAAAAATCTTGAAACTCCTGAAAAACCAAATGGCTACTAGAAAAACTCTATTATTTTATATTCATATACATTTTGAAAATATTTTTTGTGGCCTTTATCAGTTTTGGTGAATATTTGTGATCTCATGGGTCTAGCATAAATTGAGGGAGAATGAATTTGTGTTTTTTGGTGTCTGATGGAGTTGACACAAAGTAAGGAATGGCAAGCTAAAAAGCCCATTTGGATAAAAAGGACAAAAGCTGGGAGGTTGTGTCAAAGCTTAGCTCAGTAGCTTTGTATATTTATTTATTTATTATTTATTTATTTATTATTCTTTCGGACAATTCCACACAATACGCAATTTTCTCTTGCAAATATTCATACATCATACTTTGTGTTGTCCGAAGGGAGACGGAAGAAGCCAAAGGCTTATCAGGTCCCGCCCCCATTTTCATCAAATTCGGATTCAGATACACAGTTACTGTTACAGAAAATAAAAATAAAATAAAAAAACACATTTTTTTTTATATATAGCTATATATATATATATACATACATACATATATATATATATATATATATATATATATATATATATATATATATATATATATATATATATATATATACATACCCATACATTTTTTTTTTTTTTCTTTTTTTTTTTTTTTTAAGAATCTGCAGTCCAATACACAGTCAATTTTAATGTAATTGCTTAAGCTTTTAAGATCAGTTCAGCACAGTTCAGTTTTTCTGTGACAATGCCAAGTGTATAAAGTGTGAAGTGGCCTTGTATTTGGCCTGTTCCATTTCTTAACTGGTAGTCAAAACACTTCTGCAAAAGTATTCAAAAACAAGTCTGACTGCTGGCCTGTATTATTCTTTACAATATTGATATGTAAGTGACATTGACATTGTGCTCAGGTTATTAGTCTGTAATTTTCAATAATTTTTGAAACATAATTTGCTTTGAAATTGCGCAAACTACAACTCCCTGTGACAACTTCATCAAGTCCATTCCACAGCTTAATACCCTTTACAGAAATCGAAAAGGATTTAAGTGTGGTCCGTATATTTTTCTCAGTGAATTTATCTTTTCTTCTTAAATCATGCAAAACTTCTCTGTCTTCAAACATTACTTGTAAACTGTTAGGAAGGCTTTTTTTTGAAGCCTTGTAAATAATTTGTACTGTGTGGTAATTTACCACATCACGTAATTTGAGAATTCTACCTTCAATAAAAAAGTTATTAGTGTGTGCCCTGTAATTGGCTTGGTAAATAATTCGTACTGCTTTCTTTTGAAGAATCTCCAACGGGTGCAATGTACCTTTGTAAGTGTTTCCCCATATTTCAGCACAGTAATGCAGATGTGGGGAAACTAAACTCCAGTATAATACAAGTAAGGCCTTTTGATTGAAACAATGTTGTGCTTTCCAAAGTATTGAAATACTCCTGGCTATTTTGCCCCTGAGATGGCCAACTTGTGGTTTCCAGCTTAATTTATCGTCAATTATTACCCCTAGGACTTTGTGTTGCTTGACCCTTTGAATTTCAATCCCATTTACCTTGATTTTTACAGCGACATCTGATGCTCTCCTGCCAAACATCATGAATTTAGTTTTTTCTAAATTTAGTGATAACTTATTTCGGTTTAACCACTCATGTAACTTAGTCAATTCGATGTTTACGATCTCAACCATATTATTCAGATCTTTCCCCGAATAGAAGATGTTTGTGTCGTCAGCAAATAAAATTAACCTTAAGAGTTTTGACACTTTACATATGTCATTTATATAAAGCAGGAATAATTTCGGCCCCAAGATTGACCCCTGAGGGACCCCACAAACAATATCTAAGCATGTCGATGTGAACTCCCCTAATTTCACAAATTGTTTCCTGTCATGTAAATAACTTCTGACCCAGTCATGTGCCAAACCTCGAATGCCATAATTCTCCAGTTTATTAAGAAGGATGTCTTGATTAATAGTGTCGAATGCTTTTTTGAGGTCTAAGAAAATTCCTATAGAGTACAATTTGTGATCAATAGCATTACTAATAATTTCTACCGATTCAGCCAAGGCCAGTGCGGTGGAATGATTCTTTCTAAAGCCGAATTGACTGTCATACAGAAGTTGATGTTTAGTAATGAATTCATCAAGTCTATTGCTGAATAACTTTTCCAGAATTTTAGAAAATTGTGTTAAAAGTGAGACTGGTCTATAATTAGTAAATGAATGTTCATCACCATTCTTATGTAATGGTATAACCTTAGCTACTTTCATGTTAGAAGGAAAAATGCCTGTTTGAAAAGATAGGTTAAAAAGGTGTGTTAGGGGTTTAATAATAGTTTCTTGCACTGATTTGATTACTTTCATGTGAAACCCTAGCGCGTCTCTAGAGGTCTTTGTTTTCATTCCGAGCAATATCTCCCTTATCTCGTTGGCCTCGACTGGCTTCAAAAACAAGGAGTGTTGAAGAGACGCTTCGTTTTCACTAGACTCCCCTACACTCTTCCCACAAATACCTTTTGCTAAATTAGGTCCAATATTAACAAAAAATTCATTTAGTTTATTTACCGCAGTGTTCATGCATTCAAACTTAACGTTATTTTCATGGAAATACTGAGGATAATTATGTAATCTGCTGTCATTTCTTAACACTGTATTTACTATGTCCCACAATTTTTTGGGTTGATTTGCATTTGTTTCTAACAACTTACCATAATATTTCTTTTTACAGTCTCTGAGAATGCTATTTAGCTTATTACGATAGGTTTTATATTTTAACTCCGCCTTTGGTGTCCTTGCCTTTATGAATCTTTTGTACAATGTATTTTTCTTTTTGCAAGCATTTATCAAGGATTTAGTTAGCCACTGTTTATCATGTCTTTGCTTTATATGTTGGATACATGTAATTTAATTTGCCTAAACATAGGGTTTGTATTTTTTCAACTTTGCACCCTGTTTTGTCCCACTTCTCAAGAATCACTGATATACAAAGCGCAGGAATACAAGAATTTATAATTTTTTCTATCATCCTTTCAAACAATCTTAAAAAGCGAGCTTTCCTCAGCAAGGAACTCCAAAATAGGATTGGATTATTATTATTTTTTTTTTTTTGGTGGAGAAGTTGAGGGGCTTGAGGTGGCAGTGGAAAAGGAGGCACAGGCAGATGGCACAGGAGAGAAGATAGAGGTAGATGCCTTTTCCATGTTTGGCTCTCCTAAAAGTAAGAAAAAAATTAGATGGAAGATTAGATAAGGTTTTTGAGCTCCTGCTTTACACCCACACACACACTCCCCCCGCCCCCTTCACCCACCACACACACACACACACACACACACACACACACACACACACACACACACACACACACACACACACACACACAAGCCCCAATCATCCACCCATCAATTTAAATTAAACTTTATTTCAGACACACAGGTCCATAGTATGGTTTATCATGTCCTTATTTATTTTTTAAGTTAGCGTTGCTATTATGTAATGCAAAATTATTAGCTATACTAGCGATCTATTTTATGGTTCATACGCTGGGTACCTCTCTGTGCGTGCGTGTGTGTGTGTGTGTGTGTGTGTGTGTGTAGCCTGAAAGGGGGCGTCAACGGCTCCTGCTAATGACTGTTATGTGTTCTTAGCCAGTTACTAGCGATCTTTTTTGACAATCTTGATCTACTAAACAACATAACCACGAAGCATACATGGTAAAACTAAGATAATACGGTGATAATCGTTATTTTCAGTACTTTACTAACTGAGGAAACAACTTACATTCGCGGCTGTCAATCTTCCCATCCATTTCCGTTGACACACGGCTCCGCTTTCGGGGAAATTTCTTTTAACCCTTCGTTTGGAGTGTGGGTCCAGAAAATCTCCGTTTGGAGGGCCGTTTGGCCCTACGCCTACGCCTACCCCTACCCCTTGATTCCAGAGGGAATTGGGACACCCCTACCCCTTCACGTGAACGCGCAATTCGGAGGGGTAGGGCTAAGGGGTAGGGCGAAGGGGTGAATTGGGATTGAGCCTAATAAATATAGTCTAATAGACAACCTATCACACTCTCACTCTAACACACACAACACACTAGCTGGTCTACTTGAACCTTCATTTTATCATATCAATATTCACACCCTGTTCTCCATATTTTTTATTCCTTCAATTATGAAGTTTCCCTTTTTTTTGGGGGGGGAGGGGCTTTGTTAGCTGTAAATCTTTCAAAAGTGCTTTAATTCAAATTATCACCTGAATATACTCTTAAGCAACTATTATATTAAACCGCTTATTCCTATTGAAGGTCAAAGCGGTCTGGAGCCTATTCTAGTATGCATTCAGTGAAAGGATTAAGATAAGGGAATCCTGCCTGACAGGTCATCATTACACTGAAAGGTTCAAACTTACATTTATGGCTGCTTTAAGTCTTCCCGGATTAATCGCACATTGGGAAGAAAACCTAACTCCTTACTACAATAAATCAAACTAGATTTAAAGCAAAGATATGTCTACTGTTAGTTAACCCATCCACTGAAACGAGGGATGCTGTCCATCCTTATACATGTTATATAATATTACAATATAATATTTAGTATAACATTTTTTGAAGGCCAGCAATTTGACTTTGATGCTAATTCAGTAGTGACGGTACATAACGCTGTTATTGTAGCTAATGGGTCCCCAGAATTTCAGCTGACTGCTCCAACACTATATAAAATTCATAAGGATACCGTTATGCAAACTCATTAAAGGAAACTGTTCCCCCTCCAGCGCAGAATCGCTTAGAGCAGCAGTTGTGGCAGCATCTGTGGCATGATTTGAGCTTGTGCCTGAGAACCCATAGCCCCATCATTCAGTGGCCAGTTTCGTACCAATTTGAGAGATAGGTAGCGACATATTGGGGTCACGGTTGTTAGCGGTGAATAAGATAGCGAGTCCCGTTTCAGGTACTCATCAGTGGGGATGACGTGTTTTCTCTCAAGCGAAATGTGAGCTTTGTACATACTTGTATGTATGAGAGTGACTGTCTCATCCACCGGGGAAGATTCCATCAATCAGTGACAGCGCTGTTATTAAGAAGTTTTGTCTCTAGATAGCTATTATGAAGTTCTGGTCTCTAGCCATCCATCCTACATGTATCTTTGAACAGCACATGTCTGACAAGCTCAGGTCTATCAAACACTCTTGTGGAAATCTTCCTTTTAACCCCAGCTCCCGTTTCGGTCCATATTCTTTGTGTGGCTTGATACATTGTTGTTTGTTGTCTTTTTCTATACCGTCCACCTCTTTGTCAATGACAGCTTGTCTTGCTGTGCGCTGCTTTGGAATTCAAGTTGACAATCTAACTGTCACTGAATCCGTCTTCAGAAGTCCCATTAGAGCTTGTGTTCCAAAAGTTTTGACCACAACTTTGATGAAAAGCTCAGATTTGTTTCTGCTTATCTACACCACGTGTCTTTGTGTTTGCGTGCATACAGTATGTCTGAGTAATTTTCCTGGGTGCATGCCTTGCTCCTCGTCAGAGCCAGAGAGGGATGACTGGAGTTGGCAGCATCTCCGTCTTATTACAGGGCTTTGGATTTCACTACAGACGCCAAATGGGACAGGAGATGCAAGGAATGTAAGAGAGAGAGAGTGCATGTAATGTGGCTGTATGACAAAACACCTTGACTAACCACCACTTCAGTCTGCTTCTGTCTCTTAGCCTAATTCTGTCTGTTTAGTTTGTTTGTGTTTATGTGATGCTAGAAGTTAAGGAAATGAAAGCCCTCTGGTTCAGGTCACACCTACAACCACGGATCCAGATAACCCCATTGTTTGCCTCGCACACTTCAGACACCCACTGTGGGGAGATATGTATTCATATAGATGGCAGTTGCAGTAGAGGAGCCTTTTGTTATTGAAATTGGTAAGCTTATCAGTTGTTTGGGAAAAGGAAATAATTCTCATTTTCTGTGCAAGGAAACAGACACAGTCTCGAATAAACAACATGCACTGGCCCTGATCAAAATGATACAGTAGAGCTACTGAAAAGAAGTAAACCTCAAGTTTGTCTTTTGATTTTGACTTGTCTCTCTGTCCCTGAGATCTTTTTAGGCCTTTTTCAAATGTGCATTTATGTTAATCGTAACTTGTGCAGGGTGCCGACTGTGTGTGCGTACCCATATACGTATCCAACGTATATACAGGCAAATTCTTTGGCATGTTTAATAATCTAAAGAATAATTCCAGTGTATTACTACTAGTGGTATTTCTGTTGTTTTGGTCATAATAACATGTATTGATTTTGAAAAGATAGTACTCAATAAAGCAATTGCTATAATGTGTGGACTTGGCAACGTCAGTACAACAATGTCTGACTGGACAAGATATTAAAACAGGTATCAAACACAATGTTACGCAATAAGTTACATTTTATTATTAACAGAAAGAACAAGGGCTGGATCCATGAGGAAAATACCCTTGTCATACAGTTGAATGTCCTTTGCCAAAAGGTGATACTTAACTTGAGAATGTTTGGTAGACATCTTTAAATAAGAGACAAAAATTATGGTTAGTTGGCGTGATGCACAGATGGAAAATGGTTGCAAGCAAAGGAAGACTGCATGTTAGTACACTAAGACAGCTGTTGCACATGGTTCTATTTCTAATTGAATGTTTGAATGGGAGAAACCACTGATAAGAGAACAGAACATAAGGGACAACGTGAGAAGGAACAGTTGAACGTGGCCAATCGCAGTAGGACACAGCAGAAGAGAATAAAAGAAAAGGCAGAGAACATCAAAAGGTAGACTCAGACCAAGCACCCGAAAAGAAGAAAGAGGAATCAACTAAAAACAACTGGAGATAAGACGGCGAGTGAAATCTGTGAGATGGATGCTGAGAAAGAGAGTCATACTTGCCAGTGCGGCTCTCTGAATTCCGATACAGATAAAAGCAGGCAAGCTAGACGGAGCGTAGATGAGCTAAAGATAGGCAGATAAAAACGAGGATCAGAGAATGAGGGGTGGATGATAGACTGAAAGGAACAGATTGGTTCACATGATACAGGACGGATGGAGGAAATGTTGAGAATAATATAGAAAGGACATAGTGGTGGAAGCAGGGATAGCGAAATGGGCATTAGTAAACAAAACATATTGCAACAGGGAGGTTGTAGAATGGACAGAATATAATGTAACAGAGAGCTGAGGGAAGAAAATGTTTAAGGATAGTATACTTATTGTACAGGAGGTTAGATTTACACTTAACAGAGCAGAGAGGACATTGTAAAAAGTAGTCATAACATTGGTACCACTTTCCCTAGTACTTTTTTATAGTTGATTTCAATGAGATCCCAGCTGATCTTGTAACCATTCAAATAACATTGGTTTTATACATTCGTTTCATTAAGGCAAGCTGCAGGATAAACTCAGAAGGACATTGTTTCTGCTTGTTTTTAATATATGATTCCTGTCCATTTGTATAGCACATAATCTAGATACATTTGTGCAGTATGACTTAGTGGCTGATTTATCAGTACATATTTTAAAAACTTTTCTTTCAAATGTATTGCTAATGTTAAGGGATGGATGGATGGACGGATGAATGAAGCCTAGTAGGAATTTGGACTTTTAATGCAGCTCATGCAGCTGTGACCCACAGGTCTTCCTCTAATAGTTTCCATTTTTCATAGAAAATCCCCAGTGTGATTTGGGTCATGGATAAAGCTGCCTATAGGAACATATCTTAAATCAGACTGTCCTCTCCAAAAGCTTTGAACCAATATAAAGGGGCTTAGAACTTCTCCAGAATTAGCTGTGTATGACTGCACTGTTGAAATCAGATGTGATGATATAATGCAATGTACAGTTAAATATGTCGACTATTGCCACAAAAGTAATGTTTACAAAGCAAATTAATGCCTCACACACCTTTATTATGGAAGTGGAAACATTAAGCTTTGTTTGATGCCTACATATGTTTTGTAACATCCACAGCTCACCCGGTTCAAATGTTCCAAACAGCTTTCTGTATGAACATCTTTTGTTAGTTGTCTTTGCATGTCCAACCATAAAAATTACACTTTGACACAGTTAATTATAATTTATTTTAAAGGGTTTGTTTTACAAGATTTACAAAAGGCAGCTCTTTTCAGCCTCACACTAAGTTTGGCTGCAGTCCACAGTGCTAACAATTACTGGCAGGTCCAGAAAAGAAGATCCAACCTATTCTAACCAGGCTATAAATAAAATACATCCTTGATGGCAATGCAGTGTTGGTCATGTGTACCAGGCTAAATATGTAAATGGCAACATTAAAGGTGGTCAGGGAAACACTTTCATGTTTGCCGCATCTGTAGAGAGGGTGCCTACATAGATTCTGTAGTTAACGAAACAACTTCTCAAAAATTATCCCAAGCTAAAATAGCCAACGTTATCATAGTCGGCGAGTTGTAAAGAATAAGACACACACAAAGGATTGCCGGTTACAAGGGTTAGGGATAGCTTATTGATCCAGTCCACAAGATTAAAATGGATTTAAGAAGTGCTACTTTAGTGTACGTTTACATCACTTACTTTCAAGGCAGCAACATGGCATCTGTCGCTAAGACTTTGTGATGGGTTTCTTCTGTACACTTAAGAGATTGGTAATCCTGTTGGCCAGAAGTACTGTAACAACAGCAGCAGCAGTTTAATCATACACGTCCACAGAGGGATACGTGAGTAGGACTGCCCAACAACATAACCACTCCAAAGTGAGAGCCTAAAGAGAGATGGAGTGCAGGGGGAAACACCTTTATCTGGCCATTACTTCCTGTTCATAGCAGCAAAATGAAACCAAGACAGATACTCCTGAACTGCTTTCAGCCGCTAACAACAAAATCCTTCCTCCTCTCTGCTTTAGTCTCCCAGGGCACATTAACGAAGAACAATAAAATATCTCTGCAATGGATTTCCCATTCATTCCAATATAGAGGTATATCACAAGTATTTATTTTAAAACCCTTACATCTTGAGACTCCTTGGCAATATTTTACAAGTATTTTGGCTGCAAACACAATGAAAACACAATATGCTGAGAGCTAATTGTGGCCACTGTCTGTCTGCCTGGTAATCAACAAACTCCAAAATGAAAAAAGTAGACTGGGGAAATAACTTTCCTGTAAATGTTGTCCGCAACCTTAAAAAGTACTGCACTGAAAGTGTGAGCCAGTAAAGAGAACCACGCTATATCTGGGCAACCCTGTGTTGTTTTACCCCTTGTTAGAAGAACACAACAGTGTCATTTATAATACAGTAGATACAACTGGGGATTCAAAAATATATTATTTTGGCATTTGATTGATTTAAGGTTTCAACATAGATATCTGTGGATAAAATCAAGTTTGTTACTTGTATTCTACTCTCATTCCAAGCTAGAATAAGGAAACAAATTGATAAGCTGTCATAGGACTAAATCCTATTCTGCAATATCCTTATTGTCAGAACATGAATAAGGCTAATTAAACATGACACATGTATTCTCTGAGTTTATCAGAGTTGATATTTCTCATATAATTTTAACATTCTGTCATCTCAACAGAAATATATTCAATGTCTTAGTCTTGTGTTAGACAAAGAACCATCAGTGTCACTGTGTATAATGATAATTACAAAATCGTAGTCTTAGCAGTCCAAACCGACTGATCAATAGGATTGTTGGTATTGTCCCTTAGCAAGTAAAAAATAATTTATGAGTATGGGAGTTCACGCCCTCTGGCTCTGTGTAACAACAAAGAAACTAAGCAAAATAAATGTGTATTGATTACATTGGTTTGCACTTATGACAACATTGGTTTGTAAATTCAGCAACCAGTAACACCAAAGAACAATTCTTCACACACACACACACACACACACACACACACACACACACACACACACACACACACACACACACACACACACACACACACACACACACACACACACACACACACACACACACACCACACACCACACACACACCACACACCACACACACACATACTTTTACATGCTTCACAAAGGATACTGGCAGAGTCGATAAACATGGTAAAAACCTTGTATGCCGAAAATTGCTTTCTGTATTCGGTGGATATTCCAACAAAACAAGTGTATCGAGTTAGTATTCCAGCCAACAAAATGCCTTCTCTGAATTAGTGTTACAATGGGAGGTGTTGTGAAAGTAGAAAGTACTTTTTGTTGGAACAGAGCTATGCATATTCCACTTTGAAGGAGTCGGAGTCATGCCAATTATTTTCTCTAACTTTGAAGGTTTAACAACTCAGTCTCAAATGGCATTCTCATTTGAGATGCTTTAATACCTTTAAATCTGCCGGATGCTGCATTATTATGTAATACACCTTTTTTTAAAAGCAAATCACTGTGGGTTTCAAGAATTAATTATAGGTTTAGCATTTAGAAGTTCTCTTTTTTTATAGACCATTGCCAATTGGTAGTTTTGCAAAGTAGAGAGCTGTGGAAATAAAATTACGTTAAATAGGAACTCTAAAAAACTAATTCTGTCTGTGTTTGAATTAAGAGATTGCAGGATTTTCCTGCAATAAAGTTAAATTAGGCAATAAGCTTAAACACAAATCTTCAAATTTACCTGAAGTATGAAATAATGAGGCAGGAATATCATATAGAGCATTAAAGCACTCTTACTGAGGGTGAAATTCTGTATCAACAATACATAGGAGAGAGGACAACTTACCCAAGTACGTAACAAAGCACTTGTTGACATTTTCTGAAAGCAAATAATAGGAACTTACCCTTTGAAAAGACTAGGAATTCATACAGTTCTGCTCAGTCGGAGGGAGAATTGTTTTAATAAATGAAGAAAACTGTCGGCACCAAACAAACCAATCAAATGTATTCAGACAGACGTCAAGTCAAGTGGAGTTCATTTCTGCATAAACAAGTCATTTGAAAGAATAATGAGGCAACTTTAAAGGGATGTGATAAATGCTTCAACAGCGGAGAATCTCCCATCTTTGAGTGCCAGTCCCAACGTAAGTGTCTGGAATTCATAAACTAAAAGGGCAGTAGGAGTGTTTTCTCTGTCTTTAGGAACGTATTTAGCAGATTGAATCCTCACTTTTTCTTCTGATGTCCTATTTGGATACAGATAATGCCTTGGCAATATGTGCACCTTTGTTGTTGCAGCTTCCCCAAATCCAAATATGTCAAATGTTGTACTCCCCTTAATCTAATTCAATAAGACCTGGGGCTCTCGGAGAACCACTTTCCATCTAGAGAACACTGTGAGGGAGTGAGTGAGAGTGTGTGTGTGTGTGTGTGTGTGTGTGTGTGTGTGTGTGTGTGTGTGTGTGTGTGTGTGTGTGTGCGTGTGCGTGTGTGTGTGGATGCATGTGTGCATATACTGTACATGACTGTGTGTGTGTATTGTGAGCCATGCATTGTCAGACTGGTTGGCAGCTTCAGGAATACAAGGCTCCATTTTAAAAAGCATTGATTTGAATGAGTCGATGCTAAATGGGACTCAAATTCACATCCAAGGAGCCATAGAATGTTGTTTTCCCCTTACTCCTTACCTATTCAAATAATGCACCTATTCATGTTAATACAGTCATATGAAAAAGTTTGATAAACCCTCTCAGCCAGCATTATAATTGACTCTGCTTTCACAAAAAAAATATAAAAGTGGTATGTCTTTAATTTACCGAATTTAGGAACAGATTAGGAAAAGATTTTTTGAAAAGCAGTATTTGGTTTTATGAAATGAAATAAAATGTGAAAAACTGGCTGTGCAAAACTATAGGAACCCTCGTGGTTTTGTTGATTTTAATGCCTGTAACAGCATGTAAAACTGAGGACTTTAAACACAAGGTTGGTTGGATTATGTTGTTAAGCCTTGAACCTCATAGAAATGTCTGTTTAATCATGAGAAAATGTATTTTAGGTGCCTAAATGCAAGTTGCACATCTCTTTGACTCTCTGCTGAAGTGAGACAGAATGGGATCATCAAAGCAGTTCCCAAAAGATCTGAAAAACAAAGATTGTTCATTGTCATGGTTTAGGGGAAGGCTACAAGAAGCTTTCCCAAAGGTTTCAATTGTCAATTTCGACTGTAGGGAACGTTGTCAGGAAATGGAAGGACACAGGCATAGTGGCAGTTAAACCCAGGCATGGCAGACCAAGAAAAAAACAGGAGCGGCATAGGTGGAGGATTGTGAGAATGGTTGCACACAACCCACAGATCACCTCCAAAGGCCTGCAAGAAAATCTGGCTGCAGATTGTGTATCTGTACATCGTTCAAAAATTCAGCGCAATTTGCACCAAAACATCTGCTTTTTATAAAGACCAAATAACTTAATTTTTGTCTCATCATTCCAAAGCATTTTCTTCCAATATGAAGCTGGCTTGTCTAAATGAGCTTTTGCATACTCCATGCAACTGTATCTGTGGCGTGGGCGCAGAAAGGGCTTCCTTCTCATCACCCGGCCATACAGATGTTTTGGTGCAAATTGCACTGAATTGTAGAACCATGTACAGATACACAATCTGCAGCCAGATGTTCTTGCAGGTCTTTGGAGGTGATCTTTGGGTTGTGTGCAACCATTCTCACAATCCGCCGCATATGCCGCTCTTGTACTTTTCTTGGTCTGCTAGACCTGGGTTTAACTGCAACTGTGCCTGTGTCCTTCCATTCCCTGACAACGTTCCTTACAGTAGAAATTGACAATTGAAACCTTTGGGAAAGCTTCTTGTAGCCTTCCGCTAAACCATGACAATGAATAATTGTTGTTTTTAAGATCTTTTGGGAGCTGTTTTGATGATCGCATTCTGTCTCACTTCTGCAGAGAGTCAAAGAGAAGTGGAACTTGCATTTAGGCACCTAAAATACCTTTTCTCATGATTAAACAGACCTTTATATGAGGTTCAAGGCTTAACAACATAATCCAACCAATTTTGTGTTTAAAGTCCTCAGTTTTACATGCTGTTACATGCATAAAAATCAGCAAGACCACAAGGGTTCCCATATTTTTGCACAGCCAGTTTTTCACATTTTATTTAATTTCATACAACCAAATACTGCTTTTAAAAAAATCTTTGTTTGGAAAACATCCCAGTACTTAGCTGTTCCTGGTAAATGAAAGACATACCACTTTTATCTTTTTTGTGTGAAAGCAGAGTCAATTATAATGCCGGCTGAGAGGGGTTCCCAAACTTTTTCATATGACTGTACCTGTTCACTCACTCAGAGTTGTTTTGACGGAGGTACATGCCCCATTCCCCCCTTTGCGACGCTTCACATTTATCAATCCTTTTCTTCTTGTAATGTGTGCAGTTGTCCTTGTTGCTGCATGGGTTTTCTTTTAGCCGTCAAACATGCTTTATAAAAGACAGAGAGGGATGGACAGAGGACAAGAGACAAACAAATCTGTGCGGTGATCAAATAATAAAATTATTGAGCAGCATAATTTAATTTTAGTCTATAAAACATGTGTATACAGAAACATTAATAATGATCATCCTCATCAATGTACAGTATTTCACAGTACACATTATCTTCATTGGAACAGAAGAAGATTATAGTTTTACATGTATTTTGTAAGAATTTACATTGACACCACTGCAAAGAAATGCCAGTGCTCTTTGTGTAATACAAAGGTTCCATGTTTTTGAATGTGCCGTCTTCTTCTGTTGGCACACAGCTCTATGAGCTTAGGTTACAGACTTACTTGAAAAAGCTCTGAGACTTAAATGTGTGTGAGACTTGTCCTCGGATTCACTGAAAGAAGCACTGACTCACTTTAAGGTTTATGCTTTGAAATGCACTGCATCCAAATATTGTTTTCTGAGCTTGTGTCTCTTTGTGATTGTGTCCTTATTAGAGTTTTTATCACATAGCTTGGCATATTGGAGCTAATGTCAGTAAGTACAGGCCACCTGCAACTCTGCCCGCTTTTCCTTTCCTACAGGTGGGCTTTCAGTTGTAATCTACCGATGCTATAAAAGTGCTTTCCATCTCTCTGTAACTGCATAAATCTAATATTCATAAACCCATTGTGATATAAATCGAATATAGCACTGCCTGCCAACTTAATGATAGGGAATGACTTCTCACTGGTTTGCATTGCTGGCGTTTTAATCTGCCAAGCGTAAGTCCCTAATCACAGGCCAACATTTCATTGTAATTGCTGTGATCAAGTGGGACCGAGGCATAGAGAGTAATAGAGGCTTGGTTTCATTGTATGTTACGCAATGTGGTATAAGCCTGATTTTTAAAAAAGGAGAAACTAGCTGCAGTTAAACACAACAATTCCTGATGCATAAAATCCACAAAACTCCACATTAAGGGGGGTTTATAGTGTGTGTACTGTACTGTAGTGTACCTCTACAGAACATACTGTTTCCAATCAAGTTAATTTATGTAGCTGAAGATCGCTAATTTGTCCCAGAAAGCTTTACAATCTGTAATCTTTATTCATCCAACAATTTAACTGCTTTACAGAGCAGCTCAACACTATATGGCTAATAGCGGTGGATATATTGGCCAGTGTCTTTGGATGAGAGCAATCAAATTGGACGAGCCGACAGGGGTATCATGGCAGCATTTCCTTCACAGCTTCTCAATGGTTCATAAGCCTTTAAAACAAATGGGATTTCTGTTCACACAGCGGCACAGCCGTTCGCGCAAGCTAAACCAAATTGCCTATCTGTGATCTCACAACCCCCCCGCTCATACCCCCACCTCCCTGATTCCAGTCCATATCCATATGAGCAGACTCCATATATATCTCAGACATAGTTAAACGCTATAGGCGGTGCCCATAAAGTTTAATGTTAGCTCTAACAAGATGTCAAGGTCATGCTGCTGTAATGTTATAGGAAGCCTGGCTCTCTCACAATGGGAAGTAATGAAGTTCTATTGGTCATAGTTGAGGAGGCCCATTGTTCGGCCTAGAGAGGGAACGTTAATGGAATGGATTATTCACGGCAGCCTGTTGAAAGGTTTATCACTCAGTCAAACTGGGATATATTGTCTGTACACGTCCCCTGTTAGTGTGATAGCTATACAGAGCCCAATGCAAACGTGCAACCACGCACACACACACACACGCGCGCACACACACACACACACACACACACACACACACACACACACACACACACACACACACACACACACACACACACACACACACACACACACACACACAAAAACTAATGCATAGGGTGTACTCAACATGTTGTGGATGTTTTTCTTTCCGAGGGGAGGGGGGGGCTTTGTCAGTACTTCCTGGACCCTCCATAAAATTCAATGACATTTGGTGTGGTGCTAAAATAAGCTACATTGCACTTACAATACTGCACAACATCTCCTGACACTTTAAAATCATGCATTGCCTGATTTCATTTCCGTGAATCATTATTGTCCATCTAGAATGGTAACCCAAAAAGACTAGTTAGTTTGAAATACAAATGTATAATGTAAAAGAAAAATCTAGCAGCAAGAGTATACATTTTTGTTTTCTTTTAAAACGCTCTTGTCATAAGTTCACAACCAATTCAGACTCCGACCGGCACTTAGCGGAACACATCTGTCTGTGCATCTCCCTTGGAGATTAGGCTTGTGTAGAAAAGCTTCAATTCTCTCTCTCTCTCCCTCCCCTCTTTTCTGGTGTTCTCCCGGTTGCTCTGGGATTGTTCTGATCAATAATCTTAATGGATGAATCACTTTATTGTGAGAGGGAAAAAAACACTGGATCAGAAAGAGAGACAAACAGATTGTAAAAAGAGAGAAAATATTATTTGTGTGAGAGAGCAGCAAAGAGGCTAAGAGCCTTGAACACATGTTATTTGACACATGGGGTTGTGGAGCAAGTCCCATGGTATGCTTGAGTGTTGGTGGTTGCACGTTGACTTCTCACCCCCAGAGCTCCCTATCATTACATACATCTCCTTCCTTTCCTCTTTCTATCTCTGGTCCTCTCTCTCTCTTCTCCATCCTGCTTTTGGTATCCCCCCTCTGTTTATCCATTCTTCACCATCAACCTCCTATCCTTCATTTACATATGTCATTCCCAGACATTTCTCCTTATAGAGAGCACATAAAGAAGATGAACAGCACTGTTGTAAATCACACCGACCCAATCTTCTCTGAAACGCGAGGAGACGAAGAGGAGACCAGAGGCTGATCCACCAACATAAAAAAAAGACTGGACTGCTTCAAGCAATCAAACTGGGTTGTTTGCAAGACCTCATGTTTTAGTTGTATCTTGGATTTGTTAGGTTTCAGATTTTGGCTGTAGGGCTAATAATAATTAATATAAATGTAAAGAAGGTTTTCTTTTAATCATTGTAAATCAAAATAAAGTTCTTACCAATTTAATTAGTTTTGTTGACTTGTACGTACATGTACGTTTAAATACATTGTGCACTTTGTCACCATGAAGGCTTCTTTATCGGTATAAATTGATCCCAGATGAGTGGGATAAATACACAATGAGTGATATTTGTCAATGAAATGGTTAGATTTTCTTTTTTCTGTTGATTTTCTTTTTTTTAGCAGCTTTAAAATTGGTTTCATTGAAGTCTTTGAGGCCATTGTTTAAAATTGTATTTTATTTTATTTTATGTCAAATCAAGGCCACAGCTTTCTTGGTTGAATGAGACAGTATGTAGTGTATATTCTCAAAGGAAGCCTTTTACATCCGAATTGGAGTACATTGACAGTGCTTTTACTACCTACTTATTTTCTTGCCAGTGTAATTATGTAGCAAGAAAATATTTTTATCTGCTGTTAATACTTCACATTATAGAGATAAACAGCCATTCTTGCCCTTTTTAGGCTTAAGCCATTTACAACGCTAAAGAAGGGCTATTTAATTGCAACACAGCAGCACAAAAGAACAAACTTGCTTAGGAACTTCTCTCAACCAAATGTGTTCAGTGTACAGCAAACCCCAAAGCAAAGCTGGCATAATCATGCAGAACGTATGTGATACCAAACAATGATTTGTATTCGGCCTTTTCATATTATTTTTCAAAGAGAAAAATAACCACTATTTATCCTTGGTAAATCATTGTTCAGTCCCCTAGCTGTCCCAGACAACCACATTTGTACCCTGTTTTACAGCAAAGTAGGCCTACTGCAAAACCACACAATGGTTATGGCTCAGAATGGCCTAATCTAGTATCTATTTGGCTTTCAATTGCTTCTAGTCAATTCTTGTCATCTAATCTTTTCTGCAGAACATGAATGTCGAGACGAACCACACCGCCTTAAAGGGGTTCAGTAAAACTTAAATGAAGCACCAACATCACTGTTACTCTTTCTCCTCGGCACTGCATAACATTTTTTGGCGAAAAGCAATCATTTTCATGTATTTATAATTTTCAGACTTCTTGGCTCAATTTCAACTCATTTAGCCATTTCCTGTAGGTGTAAAAACTATTGTAAATTTGACACAGCACATGTAATTTTTTTGCCAAAGCACAGATAGGTTATAGAGAAATTGCTTCTACAATGCAAATGTATTTTTTTTTCCATGATTGCCCAGAGGACGACCAAAGATAACCTCAATCTCAAACTCATTTCAACCCAAAGATGATGAGCTCTATTTTAGTTGGCCTGATTAGCATTTTGCGTTTATCTGGGGCTCCCATGACCCAATGTGATATCTGGGGCTGTGTCTGCGTGCATGTGCCAGGGTGTGTGCATATGTGTGAATTTAGGCCTGGTTGGACCTTCCAATGAGAGTTTTTTATAATTAGTTTTTCTCCAAGGACAAACCTTATGTCAATGTGTATGTGCGGTAACACGTAAACAGGCATGTCCATATCGGTATGCATGGAAATGTCTCACCTATGCATGGAAGTAATAAGAAAGCCACAGCCCAGAATCACATCCAGGGAAAATATCTATAAGCCCCCCTCCTCCTCCCCTCCCCTCCCCTCTCTCTATCTCTCTCTCGCTCTCTCGCTCTCTCTCTCGCTCTCTCGCTCTCTCGCTCTCTCTCTGGGGCAGTTAAGGTCAGTGTTAAATTTGCTGCAGTTAGATTTTTTCATTACAAGTCACAGCTGCCAACTGCACCAATCACAGCAGCTACAACAAATCCATTATTCTATAATGGTGCTTAATATTCACAAACAAATAAGTTGTGTTTTTTATACTCTGGTGATTCTGTTTCCTTACTTATAGTTGCAGTGTATAGTAAAATAAGAGACAAAAGGCAATCTAAATAACCTGCAGATTATTTAATATTGACTGATCGAATGAGGTTGAAATGTCTGCGACTTAAGCTACGGTTGAAGTTTTGTGCTTCCAGAGACGTCTAACCGATAAATGTGTTCTATGCTATATTTTTATATTATTGTCACTGCTTTTGATTTAGGCAGGGCTGAATATTAAGAAGTTGGCTTGGTTTGGACTTTTTTATGATTATTAGTTTATTAAAACATATTTAAGTTTGCAAACATTGTCATTTAGGACAGAAGAATCTTCTTTGAGAGAATACAGATACATTTCAGAGTGCAGCCTGGGTCAGAATTTGAACAAATGTGGTAGCAGGCAACATAGTACTTGGTAATGTACAACCCTGTGGATGGTTTTTGGATTTTACACCAACAGCAAGTCACAAAAAAACAAACAAAAACACGGATTTCATGGGATAAATCAGTCAAGGGGGATGAGAACATACAGGCATCGTACCCAAGTCTCCCTAAGGCCAACAATTGACACAAGATGCAGGAAAAACAGCAATACTGTATGGTATCGTTGCGGTTGAACGTGCCTGGTGTTTTAGATGACAAACCTCACATTGTGCTCAAGGTGGAGTGAATAAAGATGCTCAAATCAGGATGCCGAAATAATAGAAAACAGTAGCAAGTGAGTAAAGGGACTCGCTGACAGAGACATATGGGAACGGTGAGAGTGGGGAAAAGGAGAAGGAGATGTGAAAGAGATTTAGGATCTGAGAGCCAGGGAGGAAGCAGAATCGCAAATGGAGCTCAGAGGGTGGTCTTGCTCTGTGCTGGAAGCCTTTCATGATGAAGCAGTATCAAGAGTCACCTCTAGATGTGGAAATCAAAAAGGGGGGGTGGGGGGGGGGGTTGGGTAGGGGTCGTCGGTCAGTGGAAGTGGAATTGTATGAAAAGAGCGAGAGAAAATGTGAATTTTTTAATTCTTGGTGATCTAAACATCCATGTGTGTTGTGAGACCAGACCTCTGGTAAAAGACTTCTTATCTCTGATTGACTCTTTTAACCTAATCCAGTGGGTTTCTGGCCCAACGCATGAAAAAGGTCACACATTAGACCTGGTGCTGTCTCATGGGGTGCCTGTCTGTGTACACGAGATCTGTAGCAGTGCTTGCATTTCCGATCACCTGCCGGTTTTATTTTCTGCTACTGTCCCCTGTTCTGTTGCTGAAACTAGTCGTGCTGCTCGTTGTTACCGTGTTATAAACTCGGACACTACACTGATGTTTTCTATGGCTTTCGATGAGTTTGTAATTTCATCCATGGATGAGTTTGTTTCCTTTTGTCCTGAAGAGCTTGTCGCTCTTTTTGACACAAAATGCACTAGCATCTTGGACTCTATTGCCCCTATCAGGAACAAGTCCTCAAAGGCTTCTTCTGAGCCATGGATAAACGACTCTATCCGAGCTCTCAGGCGCTCCTGCAGGCGTGCTGAGAGGAGGTGGAAGAAGGACAAGTTACATGTGTCTTTTGGAATATTGCGGGACTGTCTACTGGAATATCAGAATGCTGTAAAAGCCACCAAAGCTGGCTACTTCTCTAACCTGGTCTCAAACAACATCAATAGGCCAAAGGTTTTGTTCAATGTTCTGGATTCTCTTGTAAACCCATGTACAACTGATCCCATTGTACCTTCACCTGCTCTTTGTAATGATTTTCGTGACTTCTTTGTCAACAAAATCCTGGCTCTGCGGTCAGTACCGCCTCTTGTTGCACCTGACCCGTCTGCCCCCCCCCCCCCCCCCCCGATGTGCCCTGCCGTTTTTGACCAGTTTAAACCTTTATCACGGTCTCAGCTGTTGGATGTAGTGCAGAAACAACGCCCCACAAACTGCCTTTCAGATAGCATTCCTTCGCGTCTCTTTAAAAATGTTTTTAATTCTGCTGGCCGCAATTAATTTTATTGTTGTTTCATGCTTGTTTTAGCTCAGCGTGTTTTCCAGCTCCTTTTAAGCATGCCATAGTGCAGCCACTAATCAAAAAGCCTGGTCTTGACCCATCTATCCTCTTTTTACTGTTGATTCTGGGTGTGCTGCTATCATGGTGACATTAGATTTAACAGCTGCTTTCGACACAGTCGATCACAGGACCCTGCTGTCACGCCTAGAGCAGTATGTTGGTATCAAGGGCGCTGCCCTCAAACTGCTCCAGTCCTACTTGACTGATAGGACTTTCTCAGTTAATTTAGGACTTTTTTCTTCTAGTGCGACCCCTTTTACTTGTGGGGTACCCCAAGGGTCTGTTTTAGGTCCTTTATTGTTCTCTCTGTACATGTTGCCCTTTGGATCCATTCTCCGCAAACATAATGTGTCTTTTCATTGCTATGCTGATGATGTTCAGATTTATCTCCCTTTGAAAATGAACTGTAAAGACTCTGCAAAAAAATGTCTTGCTTGTCTAAATGAAATTAAGACTTGGATGAGTCTTAATTTCCTGAGTCTTAATGACAGTAAGACAGAAGGTATAGTGTTTGGGCGTGTAGAATGTTATGCCGACTGTATTGCTGCTCTACCCCCATCCCTGGGTTTAAACTGCTCTGTCATTAAGAGCCTTGGTGTCATGTTTGACAGAGATTTTAAATTTGAAAAGCAAATTGGCTCAAAGGTGCCTTCTTCCAGCTGAGACTTCTGGCCAAGGTAAAACCTTACCTCTCTCCCAGTGACCTGGAGAAGGTTATTCATGCCTTCATTTTCTCAAGACTGGATTATTGCAATTCACTGTAGGTTTAGACCAGCGCTCGCTGCGTCGCCTGCAGCTTGTACAGAACTCAGATGCTCGTCTTCTGACAGGCACAAAGAAGCGGGAGCACATAACCCCTGTTCTGGCCTCCCTGCACTGGCTTCCGGTCCGCTTCAGAATAGATTTTAAAATCCTGATGTTTGTTTTTAAAGTTTTAAATGGTATGGCCCCCGTGTACTTGGCGGAACTCATACAGGTCCATAGACCAAGCAGAGCTCTGAGGTCTGCAAACAGCTTATCTCTGGATGTGCCAAACAGCAGGCTTAAAACTAAAGGCGATCGTGCATTTTCCGTGGTTGCCCCGAAACTTTGGAACAGCTTACCACACCATATTCGCTCATCTGAGTCTCTGGAAACCTTCAAGTCCACTCTTAAAACTCACCTTTTTTCACAGGCTTTTACGTTTTAATTAATTGTTTTGTGTCATTGCTGTAAGTGTTTTTAATGTGTGCTGTTGTATTTTAATTTATGTATTTTATGTAAAGCACTTTGGTGAATTTAGGTTCTTATAAGGTGCTATATAAATAAAAGTGACTTTGACCTTGAAAGGAGACTGAAGAAGGTAGAAGAGGGGAAAAAGAGAGCACCTCTTCAATTGAGAGATTGTAAAGAGAGGGTTTGGGGCTAAAAAACCTGACGGGTTTGAAGTCATGAGATGGAGGTCGAAAGGGGGGAAAAAATAAGGAATAGAGCAAAGAAAAGAAGATAGGGGATCAGAGAGCTACACCACCGGCTGTGCTGCATAATGCATGCTGTGTGATTTGGTGCATGTAAACGGTCTGTGAATGTTTTATAAGATCAGGTTGACCAAGTGATACCATGTTGGAGAAAGCAAAAATGTATCAGAGCAGAAGTCATGACTGTGGAGGTAAAACGCCTGCAGAAAAGGACATGTTTTATTAAATGTGTGTGTTGGCAGAATTTGTTTGTGTGTACTGTTGAGGTCGACAGAGAAAGAGACAGGCCTGAAATGTTGTGTTTAAGGTCTCTGTGCAGATGTTGACAGTGGAATCCAGTGAAAAAACAAGCGTTTGCACAGTACAGCAAGCAAGTGAACTGCAGGAGATTACACAAAGCCATTTGTAGAACAAGTTTAAACTTTTAAATTTGATTGCAGCTTTTTAAAGTTTTATAAAGATGCCTCTGTACAGATTGTCTGAAGGATACACATATCTCGTTGATAGGTCTGGGATTGCAGTGTGAACAGAAGATGTTCATGGTGCATGCAACTCTTCCTAAAATTAGCCTCTACTCTGAATATATCAAGAAACCCTGTCAGACTTAAGCTGAAAAAGAAAATCCGCAATCAAATTCACATTTCATTATTCAAATGAATTCTCTCACATTCATTGTCTGTCCCTCTACCGTATCCATTATTCTTAATCAAGCAAAGCTTTAGGACTGAGCCTCCTCATTCACTCTCATGGTGTGAATGGAATTGACTAAATCAAAGGAATCATCTTGAAGCGTCAAACCTCTTGAACGATTAAAACCTCCTCCTTTGGTTGAAAAAACATGTAACACTATGCTCCTTTTCCAGCAGTGTTCCAATACCGTGTTCTGCCTTGGACTAATTGACAAAGTGAAATTTCTGAAAAAAGTTTTTTTGCTGACTCTCCAAGTTGGGAGACCGAAAAACGTGTCAGGCACAGAAAATCTCAGGCTATAGACATAACGAGAAAAAAAACCTGCATTATTCTTTGCTTTATTAAACATTGAAGTGCCTATTAATATTGCGGCCTTATACCCAGTGGGTTTAGGTGTACCCTTTTAAAAATACTGTTAGCAGAATGAAGATACAGAAATATACAACCTAAGTGTTCAGTACTACTGTAGACACATAGGCCCTCATTTATCAATTTTGCGTGGAAACTGGTGCAGATTCTGGCGCAAATACCTCCCTACGCCAGGTGTCGCGTGGTATTTATCAAACAGTCGTATCTCGCCAATCTCAGCGTACGCCAGGCCATTATTGATAAATGTGGCGGCTGAAAACGATCGTACCACGCCCCTATATTTTCTCAGTTTAGAGGCCTCGCCCAGAGGTTTTACGACATGGATATGCGAATTACGGCACAGAAGAGGAATTTATCTGAAGTAGAAATTGACAGAATAACAGCGAAAGTAGAAAAAAAAAGAGTTTCATTTCGGAGCATTACAAGCGGCATCAAAGAACAACAGAAGGCAGCAGTTAGGAAGGAAATAACTGCTGCAGTCAACAGCGTTGGTGTTGACAAAACGATCTCCAGCTGAGGATTTTGCATTTTAGGTTTACATCAGTAGGCTACTATCGCTCAAATGCTATAAAACAGCATATACAATTATATGTCGCCATTTCTTTACATAGATGAAGAAAAAGTGGTCTGACTCAAACATCGCGTGTTGCTGTTCTGAAATGCAACCAACTGAGGGTGCGGGCATAATATAGCCTAAGTGGTAGAGGAGAAACAGATGCACCAACTGTCCGGTAATGGTCCCCATGAAATAAATACAGGTCTGCAGAGATTTGAATGATTAGAATGTATTGGCCCTTTTAGATAGCACCACTCAAAAGGGTTGTAAAAACTAAAAATAACACATTTTGCGTTTTACTGTATGACAGCAGGAGTGAGTCAGCCCGGCGGTCAGCTGCACAAGCCGACCCGGCAACGATCAGCTGTGAGAGCGCCCACAGTCCTGCTCCACCAGCAGGTCGGACAAACGTGCCGGTTAACGATGGAAATAAATCGCTCGCTTAAGCGATCAATAACACATTAAAAGAGGAACTAACATCTAAAAAGTGCGTCAAATAAATAAAATGTTAAGCTGAATGTTGTGCCGTGTATTTTTATCATAAAGATCAGTGTAGGCCTACTACATATTTAATACTGTGGCTAACATTTTGAATGAATGCAGCCCCCGTGCCTCAGTGTCCCCCCAGCAGCTCCAGACGGAGATAACTGCCCTTACCCAGTCCCATGCAGCGCTCCTAAGTGGCCGGTGTGTGCACTATTGAATCAGTGCTCCTACTCAGTTGCGCACCATAAGCTGCACAATTGTAAGTGATTAATATCTTTATTTCGGTCTGAGCAAACACTGCATTTGTATTATCTTCTTATAATTGTCCAACAAAGTCATCGGCTACCCGGCACAGCCTGCACTGCGAGTCCATGCTGTTTACAAAATTGCGTACACGAGCTGAGAGCTGGCGTGGGATTTGAGCGTATCCTACGCTCACGTCCATATTGATAAATGCCGAGATTTGCGTGGAAATGTACGTACACCCATTTTTCTGGTCTACGCAAGATTGATAAATGAGGGCCAGTGAGTAGTTTAATTGGGCAGGGAACAGTAATACAAATGTCTACACAAGGAGGACTAGCACTGTAAGAGTGTTTGGAGTGTAGTGACAGTGTGTGGCTGTAATGATGCAATTAAACAAATGGTGTGTTCAAACATGGGCATGGGCTATTTGATTCTGCCATTACCAACTGTGATTTATAACTTTAAAAGCATCAACAATGTTGTTTATGACATCAATGGGAACTTCAAATTATATTCACGTCTCCGTTTTATCCCTAAACTGTTCGATCAATTTTACAGCAACCCCTCTTGTAATTTGAAGGTTTCCATATCAAAGCCTTAAACCTCTAAGGGGAAAACTCTTGGGTGGGGAAGGTGAATGAATCTTCCTCTCCTCTGCCGCAGTGGTGCCCTTGAGTAAGTAAGGCACTTAACCCTCGGCAGCCTCGGTAAAGCGGTTCAGTCGCCCATAATGTACGCGTGTGGGTTGATCCCAAATTTGAATGTGTGTAACTGTAACTGATCCTGAAGAGGGAGCTGCTGCAGATGATCAGTTTGCTCAACACAACATTAAGAGATTGAAGAATGAAGTGTAAGCTTCTGGGGGGAACACTATTTGCCAGTCCCTATAGGTAAACGGGGTCAGGTTGCTAGTAACATCCTTGCACTTCATGAGGGCATATTGGTTCTTATATGTGTCTTTATATAAACTGCTCCCCAGACACTGCAAGTGAGATGGTCAAAACCCAGTGCGGGACCTATGCAATCATGCACATCACCACACATAGGGGAAGAGCGTTAGAATGCGATAACACAAAAAGATGACTGAACACTTTGTGTAGAGTATTTCCTGAGTTAAATCTGCTTCAGATATTATGTATCACACACACAGTCATGTGGGTGGACACTGTTTTTTTATTAATAAGTAAAAATAAACAAACATACGTTCACACTTATTCCCTGTACTGCTGCATGGGTTGAGAGATAGAGCACGAGTTGAGAATACGAAAAATGCAGCACAAGCAGGCAATCCCTTTTGCATGATTTTACCAGAACTAGGTCAGGTAGGAATAAATGGTAAAGAATGCATGATCATTCCCCGATGAAGTCAAATTCAATTCAGTGTTCAGCTCCACACTCTTTTATTATTTGGGTAATCACCTCAGGTGAAGCAGCTGTAGCTTGCTGTGGAGAGATTTGTCTCAGTGTTTCTCCAACGCTGACTGCTGAGAGGCTTTAAGAGATCAAACCACTAATATGCCTAATATACTCTATGTCCAAATTGTAAATTCTTTGACATACTAATAAAAAATAAATAGTGCTTACTTCAGTGTTTGCTACATTGTATTACTCATTTTGCCTAAGTCATGCTGGGGAGAGGGAGGTCACACCTTTCACATAAGTGATTGGGGACTGCCAATGACCATCACATCTGCAAAACCCATGGGGCAATTCTGATTTTTCCCAACTCCAAACATGATTTTGTTTAATGCAGCCATGCAATTGGTGATGTTGGCAATGGTTTCTTATGGCAATATAAGTATTCTGCAACAAGCTTTAAGAGATGTAAATAAGATTAGAGTATATATATTTTACTTATATGTTTAGCAGGTATAACAAATATAGCAATGTGTTTAGATAGTTATATTAATCTGAAATGACCCTGAAATAGGACATCCAGTCTCTGACATAACCAAAACATACAGTATGAGTGAGATTACAACATGCACTGGGAATAACTGTCACAAGTGTCAGCCATATTCCGCTATATCTTGGTGAGTATAGAATTACTGCAATGTGGCCTATGCACTGTTTTGAATTGTGTGAGTGCACAAGATACAGAAGATTGTATTTCTTCCAGAACCTTTAGCCACCAGTCGTCGTAGGTATTATAATGCCTAGTTCTGTTTCCCATTCATTTTTTAATCTTGAGCAAAGCCAGAGGTCTATCTGGAGCTAATAAAAATGAGGTATGTTGCCTTGGCACGCTTGTCACCAGCATGAGGTTATCAATCCCAATAAGGGTGGAGCATCTGAGAAAGAAAGTGCAATTTGATCTGAGGAATTGCTTTAGCAGATTGTGCCTTTACTGTAGAAATCACCAATTGTGTTAAGGCCTTGTCTGTTCCTAAGAGAACATCTGGCACCAATCTTGGTGGGCTTGGATTGGTCATTATTTCATATTGGGGTGTTAAGCGGGATCTTGTTCTAGCCAAAGAGTTGCTTAACATGTTGCCAGATTTTCAAAGTGAATATGACTATCGGATTATCTGTGGACTGTTTGGGTTTAAGTCAGTTGGCATAGCACAATATAGCTCTTAAGGAGGAAGAATGACATGAGTGTGATTCCAGTTGGCACCACTGGGTCTCAGGATAAAAAGCCCAGTGTATAATGTTCTGCATGTTGGCTGCCCAGTAGTAAAATTGCACATTTTGTAACCACAGACATCCCTCCAATCTGTTCTTCTGTAATAAGGATTTATGAAGCCTTGGAGGCTTGTTACCTCGTATAAAAGAGGAGAAAACACTGTCAATGTCAGGCTGTTTCTGTGCACAAATGCCCTTCTGCTTTGCATTCAGCCCAGCTGCATGGAACATTTATCATAGTGAGGGCAACTGTATGTTTGGTAATTTGGTAGGTAGGCCCTGTGAGTCTACCTTATATCTAAGTGCAAATGGTATGTTTTTTCTAGTGTTAATGCCTCTCTACTGAATGCAAGTGGAACGACTAAGGAAATAAATCCATACCTTGACATTTGCTCATGAGGGCCAAATTCATCATACATTGGTTTTATTTGGCCAGCCTGGCATTGCGGCACTAATAACGAAAGCTTGGTGCATCCTTGGTTATCTTTGAAAACAATAGGCTTTTGGTAATAGATCTTTTTTGAACAGTCACAATGTAGTTGTGGATGGATGTGTAGTTTGATATTGACATCCCGGTAACACATCCCTCCTACCATCAGCATTTTTATATTTTAATTGTTAAATAACTATTTTTATGTTTGTCACACCTGAGCATGCGTGGATATTGTGGACATAATCAATAGGGAGCCTCCGCAGTTTACATCATGGCTGACTCTCAATGATATATTTTTAGAAACTAGTGTGAACGAGAGAGAATGCGAACAAAATGCTGTTTCAACACTTTTCTTCTCACAGGGATTTTTCAAAGGACTACATTAATCACTGCACAGCGGTGCCATTCCCCCACATTTTTCTCTATAGCCATAAAACAGACAGAAAATCAACACATTCCTGAAAATGTACTTCTCTGCCCATTACTTGCTTTGTTCCTTTAGTCCATGGTATTTCCTAGTTGTTTGTTACAGATGGCCATGGATGCACATTACTCAAATACAGTGCCTCTGTAATTGTATTATTGGAAGAATAAGATCTGAGCTAGTATTTAGATACATTTTACTCTTCATTCAACTACTTTCCTTTGAAAATAAAATGTTTATGATTTGAACTTCCTTTGGACATAAAAATAATGTCACACATGGGAGTAACAAACTGAAAACTCATATATACAAGTATGTTTGGTGCTGGACAGGTCTGTGTGCGCCATTTATCCAACTCCTTTAAAGCATCCCTTTGCATCTTGTTTGCTATAATTTGGCGAATGTGGGACACAAACAATGTCTAACTGTTGGTGTTTGTGTTCTAGAGTGCATATGCTGTTTGTTTTGGATGGGTAATATGGAGGTAGAGGGAAAAGGCTCAAGGTTGAGTCTGGAAGACGAGAGCTTCAGAGGAGCGGGAGGACACAAATAGGTGTGTATAGATAGAGGGAAGGCCGAGAATAGGAAGTACAGAGAACAATACACTGACTTCTGTTTAACATAGAGAAGATGGAAACAAAGAAAAACAAACGATTGTCAGGCAATTGGTGAAACAGAAAGAATGGCAGAGTGAAAGATTTGGAGACTTTGAAAAGCAATGACGATTTGGAAAAAGAAAAAACAAATACATGAGTTATTGTGTGCTGAGTGATGATGTGCTGATGTATGTACTAAACGAAACAGATGAAGCCTGAACAAATTGAGAAGGCAGAGAAGAGGGAGGCAGGGGGTGGAAAAGATCCCAGAAGTGTTGTCATGTCGTTAACTCAAAGTCCTGAAGACTTATTGGTCTCACTCACCACACTCACCCTTCCATAATAACCCACCTTTTTTCACCTCTCTCCCGCTTCAATTTTTATGTCTTCTTCCCGAGCAGACCCAGAAAAGAAAAGAGAAGCTTCAGAGATGTTCTTTTTTTGCAATAGAACATTTAACTTCTGTCTGGGGATTGGACATAAAACACAAGCCTGACTTGCAACCCTGCAATCTCCCTAATGTATTAAAGTCATAAAATAATATAGGGTGTATGACAAACGCTTTTATCCACAGAACCGAGGGTGGCAAAGTACACTTTAAATGTGGTCTGATTTTTTTATTTTTTTAAATGTATTTTTTTGGCATTTTTATGCTTTATTGATAGTGTAGAGACAGAGTTGAAATGGGGGAGAGGGGAGTGACATGCAGAGAATGACCGTGGGCTGGAATCGAACCCGGGTCCGCTATTGGCCGAGGCCCATGGGGGGGACGCCCTACCAACTGAGCTAAGGGCACCCCCTTGGTCTGATTATTGATGCTGGGTTTCAGTTACCTAATAATATTTGACTTATTTTATGCCAGTTTACTTTTCTGCTCAAGAAATCAAACCGTACAGCAGGAGTCTTTTGGGTAATGGACAGCTTGTTGATGAAAATCACAGACAGCCGATGGCAAGAGCTGCTCAGCCAACAGACAGTCTGCAAAGAGTCAAAAACCGGCATGGCGGCGCAGAATGCTATTTCCTTTGATTCATTCCTTTTCATATGTGGGCTGTACGGACACGATTTGTTACGACGCGTCAATTTCCTCTTATTATGCTTATTAGGCTTCTATCTCAAACGATTTTCTATGCAGAGGACACTGCCTTTCAAACTGAATTTTCTGATATCTATTCTCTCTCTCACTCTTTTCTCTCTTTTTCTCTCACTCTTTTCTCTCTCTCTCTCTCTCTCTTTCTCTCTCTCTCTCTCTATAACCTGAGGTGCAGCCATTGCCCTCTATTACCATAACTGTCACTCCTAGTCTCCTACCCTACAGTAGCTACTATGATCACTAATGCAGCTACTAGTACTGAACCTAGTCCTAGGTGTTGTCATACTGAGCTTCAGGCAGATTGCATAGCAAGGTTGTCACACGAACATGTGCAAATTGCAATTTTGCTTTTGCTCTTAGTAACTAACTTACATGTGTTAGACCCATGCATGCATACATATTCCTTTGTTCATACATGTGACATCCTTAAACACATGGACACACACACACACACACACACACACACACACACACACACACACACACACACACACACACACACACACACACACACACACACACACAGACACACCATAAAATGGGTCGTTAGTTTGAAGGACAAACAGTACATGGACACAATAACTAATACCATTTACTTACAGTACAGCCTGTCAGCCCGCCCTCTGTCTCCCTTAACATGGCATTACATGGTCAATGGCGTGTGTACCTGACCACATGTATATTGGCTGGTGTAGGTGAGTTTTGCCTGAACGTCACTCTGTGTAAATGTCAGGGCGTGCAATTTTATGCCTAGTCGTTACTCACGTGCCCTGAACCCAACTGGCGCTTCCCATGAAGTGTGCCTGCTGCTCCCTAGTAAGTAATGACGGCATAAAGCAAATTTACGGCCATGCCACTCACTCTGAACGGGGAGGTGGGAGAGAGCACATACACACAGATATGCTGAGATAAATGTTGCCATGCTAAACATTGATCGTCTTCAACTGTTTCTTTCTCCTGAGAGTAGGATGGATTGATATGGGGCAGGGGAGAGTATAGTGTGATGCAGAGGAGGAGGCAGATGTAGAGATGCGAATGGTTTACGAAAAGAAAAGAAGATGACGAACAAAGGAGGAGAGGCAGGCAGGAGGGCCAAGAGAGAGGGAGAGAGAGAGAGAGAAAGAGACAAAGTATATACTGTGAGAGAAAGAGTGTGGTCTGCTGCCCATCTAGTCCCGCTCCATGAAGTTAATAAACTGCCCAAGAGCAAAGCATCATGATCATCAATCATTCCAAAATGGGAAGGATGAGAGGAGGGAAGGGACAGGAGGAGGAGGAGGAGGAGAAGGAGAGCAAAATGGGACAAAGGGGTGAGAAAGGGTCAAGGTCTAGAGGAGGAAAGGAGTTGAGCGAGAGAGAGAATGGACAGGGGGTGCTGAAGTAGAGGTATAGCGAATGGCCCAGATATCTGCTGACCACGTCCTCAATCCCCATACCGCTGGATGTCTCTTAGATTGCAGGAGGAAGTGAGGGAAGGGTAGAGACAAAAACGAAGTCACACATGAGTAAGCAGGAAAGGGAATAAAAAGTGTCATACTAAAAATGGATCTGAGGGGAAGGGGTTTGGGGGAGGAAGAAGCATAATAAGGGTGTGCTAGATTAAAGGGCGAGTGTGTTGGTGTAAAAGACTTTCATTTCCTTCAATCTTAATAGTTGACTGCTTCCACAGAAACATCCTAGAAAACTCTGATTCCCTTATCCTGACATTGAAGCACACTGGCCTCATTACCAACACATGCTCTCTCAAGGTTCCATCTAAGACAAACTTTCTGTGTGTGTGTGCTCAAGTGTGAGTGCACATGCCCTCTCGTCTCCCTCGCGCCGTCTTTTGTGTTCACCTCGCTGACACAGATTAATTGGCTTCTATGAATCTAGATGGAGTACCAGTTGTCTATGTAATAGGCAGCGTGGAGTGAATAGGTAGAACATTAGCATTAAATTGCACATCATGCTTCTGGGGTCTCAGTGTATGGCAGCTCACCTCGTTTTATGAATAAGAACAGCATGAGGCGCAGATGTTTCATCTAGTTTTGGAGGAAATGTATAATTCCTCCTTTGTTATTAATAACAAAAGGCTTCTGACAACCTTGACCGAACTCCCCGTGGTGTGTTATTAGCTAAGACAATTCAGTCATTGCAATTTCTTTCCAGACATTCAGTCTTTAAGCGCTTTAAGTCCTTAGGGAATAAAGAGCTATATAAATCCTATCCATTATTATTTAATTTCCTGACACCTTGTAAGTTCACTGAGGATGTACAATGGTGTACTTATTTTTGCTAATTTGTACATGTGTTTGTAGTTGTACTGTTTTGCAATTTGTAGATGAGCAATTTATTGTTTAGCCCACTCAATTTAGTAATTACATTCATGATAAGACACATTTATTCAATAGAAAGGCAAAATAAGTTTATTAATTAAGAACTTAGGCCAATATTGAAATTTGCATTAAAGAAATAATAAAAACAAAGAGTGAAAACAGGCGGACAAATTGTCCAAAATGGAAAGAAATTGCATTTAAAAGAGAATAAAATCAAGTAAATTAAACAAGTACAGAAAACAGAAAAGTCTTCCATTTCATGTAAATGCCAGTGAACTTATAAGATGGCTTAATTACCCTGTCATTTGTTTTCTTCATGTATGTTGTTTGAAACAGACAAAAAGCAATAATTCAAAGGAAAAGATTTTTAAAATAAAATGTTTAAAAGGTTTGATTGTGTTATCTACATACACTTTCATGGTGACAGGTCAGTCAAGTTGATGACCGTTGGGTAACACTTCTCCTGAAGTGGACGATGGTGGTGAAAATGGAAAATAAAACAATTTCATTAGTGTTCCTTGAGGCATTTTCCTCTGATGTGATGCCTCTAGTTTACATAGATTGCTTCTCATGAAGGCGTCCTATTAACAGCTCTCTTCACCAGCTTGTGGCCTTCAGCTTCCATCGTGGAGACAATGAATTAATCACAAACTGATTACTCATCTCATTTTCAGTCAAGAAAAAAAAAGAAATCCCTCACCGCATTAATGTCAGACTTGAGCCTGTCATTTTCCGAACCTCTTCAGAATTTCTTTTTTCATGACACTGGAGTAGAGAGAGGTTATTAATAAATTCATGAAATGGTGCAGAGCGTTCTCCCACTCTCCTCTGTCAGGGTACCGGTGTTACCCTCACGGGACTAGTTTCTTCTTGCTGGTTCATTACAGTGCAGGTTGGTGGAAACTAGGAAGCCATTATGGCTAAAACGGCTAGAGTTGGGTCTAGGGAGATGGGCCTTTGACTCGCTGGGAGATCATCTTTGAACGCATCTCTCCCGGGATTATATTAAGGGCAGTTTTTGATACTGTGTGTACGCCTGTTTTAGGAGAGGAGTTGTGCATATGTCTACAATCATGTTTATTCGTTTCCTTTTCAGCCGCTTGTGTACATAATGTGTCAGTAAAAGAGAGATGGCATAAAAAGACTGGTTGTGTCTCTTGTGTGTGCGTGTGTGTATTTGAGCATCTGTGCCAATGACCTGTGTACATAATGGTGTATGAAACACAATGCATGTTTCGTCCCTCTGTCTGCAGATGCTGTATGAGATTGGACAAGCCCAGTCAAAGCTGTGCGGGATAAATTTAGCTCGTGCTAACACCCTTGGAGGCCTCTTAATAATTGAGAAGGCATCTGCTCCAATTAATGTGGCCCTCTAAATGGAATCCCTATTTAAATTTTCTCTAACTGGGTCACTCTCTTTCTCACTCTTTTTTACTCTCTCTCTCCCCCCTCTCTGCGGTGCAGTAAGGAAGAAAATGGGCTGCTTTCTACTTTTAAATGGTTTTTAGGGTTTCTGTAACATCATCTGGGATGTTTTGCCTGAGGTCTCAGAGGCACGCACGCACACACACACACACACACACACACACACACACACACACACACACACACACACACACACACACACACACACACACACACACACACACACACACACACACACACACACACACACAGTGAAATAAAGTTTTGACTGATGATTTTTTCATGTAGTCCTCTTTTGAATGAGAACAGGGAGGAATTGGCAACTTCTTTGAACTCTGATTGGGTTGATAGATTTTGCCTATTCAATCAAAAACTGGTGGGAGATGTAACCTACTGGGCTTGTTAGGCCTGAGTAAGCAGTTACACAGCGTGCTTTGATTTGGAGTTACACGTTTAGCCTGTTAGAGTTCAAATTGGATAAAGGTTTATTGATCTTCGATCTTCCATTCATGCTCATGATTATTTTATAAAATAATATTCCGTTTGAATTAAATGATGATGAGAACTTTCGTGAGCAATTTCGTAGCTAGACGGTCTCTATCGGTTCAATGTTGCTTGTAAGTGTTCTTAAGCTGATCCAAGTTGTTCAGTTTGAATGTACAGTTCATATTTAATGTACACATATAATGTATAAATATGACATGATATGCTAGTGAACCATGGCATTGTGTTGTAGTGTATAAGTTGTCAATGCCAAAGATAAAAATATTATTTCCATGTGCCTCTCATGGCTGCAATCAAACTTTATATATTCTCTGAATATATTTTAATCAGGGCATTTACATTTTTAATTTATAATTTGTTCAAAGCTTGGCCTTTTGAATTCTGGAACACTCACAGTTACTGTTATAGAGTTTGACAATTCTTGTCGTTGTGCATTACACCAACTAATTAGGCCTCTGTTTTGTCTCAGTTTATCGCTAATGTTCTGGTCTTGCCCTTTCCCTGACTCCCTTCCCTCTTTGCTTTCCAGTGTAGTTAAGCACACTGACTAATTATGGCACCCGCCTTCACCTTGCTCAGTCTTTATATGAGCAGCCGTATAAAGTTACAACTGTCGTGTAATCCCCAAAGGATTCCCTGAATTCGGGCTATCCCCTCCTGAGTTACACACACATACCGTTTGGTCTGTGTCTGTCTCTGCATTTAAGCTTTTTCGTCTCTGCCAGTGCGTTTCATGTTTCTTTTCTGTTTCTCTTTCAATATTCACGTCTGTTTCAATCTCTTTCTTCCCTTTTCTGTCTGGCAATCTTTGACGTGTTTGTCGGCTGCAGGAATCTGGGGGTTGATTGCCCGTTTATAACTGTGTGCATGTGGGTGTGTGCTTGTGCTGGAGGGTGGACGTGTGCTACTAAAAATAGCACCGCAGGCCACAGCGACAGGGAGATCCAGTGCAGCTGGAAGAAGCTGACTCATAGGGCTCGACACTTCACTAGATGGGTAACACACTGCTCCGTCAACTTGCCACACTGTAATCTTTATCTCCCCTACCTTGACTCTCTCTCTCTCTCTCTCTGTCTCTCTCTCTCTTTCTGCATACTTTTCTGTTTGTCCATCCTTCATCCTCTCATCCTCCTAACCACTGCTGTTTCTACTTTTTATCTCTTGACGCATCTCAGTTATAACAGATATTTAATCTATTCTACCCAATATTTCCCTAAGCACTCTGGCTCTTCATTCTGTCAGTCCTTCTATACCTCCTCGTCAACCCCTGAATCTTTACTTTAGGTTCTGGAGATAATTAGATTGCTCTGGCCATTCATTTAATTATTTTCATCATCCTTACATCCGTTGCAATTTAAATGCAAACTCTTACTCAGAACATGCACAAAGACACATACAATCAACAGGCACAAAGCCATAACGTCATAACGTCACTCACATGTAAATCAAAGTGTTTGTCTTGCAAACTGTTATTTTTTATGAGTTTCTCCCCTCAAATGTGTAAAAGAATAGGTTTTCACAGTAAGGGGGGAGGGGGGGTGTTTTACATCAGATGCAATGTTGTCTGTGGTGTCAATACATTGTCTGTATTAAGCCGCAGTGCACCTCCTCGGCAAAACACGTTTCTTCCATTGGTGTATCTGTAAATGTCACAAAACAGAGAGAGGGAATTGAAAATGTCATTATTTCAATATAGTCCCTCAACAGAACAGATATTATATCGTCCAGCTCCACAGTTATAAAGTTAATAACATCCAAACCCATGTGAGTATTAACTCTGATCATATTGACATTTTGCCTTTATTAATAAAGTGACGGGGGTTGTTTACTGTAGCAAATAAAATAGCCTTTAATACTAAAGGTGAGGATTATGTATAGATTACATATGTATTTATTTTCATCCACTTTCTGTAGATGTATTTTGTAAATCCTATTTAAGAAAAACAAAATTATGAAAATGGCTTACAGCATAATCAGGTATTAGAGAGTCTGAATGGACTAATGTTGGCATTTGAGGCGACAAGTGCAAAGAGGGATTAGAAGAGAAAAGAACGAGAAAAGCAGAGGGAGAGAGAGAGAGAGATAGGCTTAGGCTAAAAAGAGAGCAAAGTGATTGAGCATCAGAGTGAAAGAGGTTGGAGGAGAAAAAGGATGGGAAGGAACGGGAGAGTGTGTGTCTGACATGAATCTGTCTGTTTGTGTCACACGGTGTCGGGTTTCCTTTCACTTCTCCTGGGCCCTGGTGAGTCAAATTGAAAAAAAAAAATACATCCTTAACTACATTTGTGCCTGACTCTTACAGCAGTTTTTTTCTCATTCTCGTGTTAATAAACGAGACGGTGGAGGACATTGAGAGAGCAGAGAGCAAAGTAGACCCATAGGGGTAGGGAAACAGAGAATTTGAAAGGAGCGAACTGGCAGAAAGTCAGACTCCATATCTCAGAAGAGGGTGAGATCATGGTTAGAAATAAAAAAAATAAATAAAAATTAGATAGAGGCAATGGGAGATGAATGAGAGAGGAAAGGATATGAAAGGTTCACATTATTGCGATAAACCAAAGATGTTGATACACTTAATACCGTATTCTAAGGCCAATTGTTCAAACCTGTCCTCCACTATATGGAAATATATCAGATCCACTCTGCTTTTGCCCAAGGTAATGTAGCTGAATGCCTTTTCTAAAAAGGAGCAGCAGCTTCTGTAGACCACAAAACAGTTGCCCTACATCATTGTTTCAATTATAAAATGTCAACACATGGGAGGTTTCAAGTTCAACAAACTCAGATCTTTTTTTTTCGTGGGGAGAATATAACAACACAATATAAATGGCAAAGACATGACGGCCAAGAAGCACGCAGAGCCTTTTAAACTTAACTCCTCAGAATTGCTTAATACTCTTAATAAGTTGTTGTGTCTGATCACAAATATTATTGTTGGGCTCTGGAAATTATAAAATTGATTTTCCAGTTTTACTCTCAACCCCAAAACCTTTTGACACTTAGTTTTTTGTTTATAATGAACACTAATGATTAAACTACTTCTATAAACAAGAACCGGGCAGCAGTTACTGTCGTTCAACTAATTCTGACCATGTGTTCAGGGGACCATAATTGTGACATGGCATCACGCTTTTGAATGTTGTTATTGCATGTTCTGCAGGTTGCTTTGGGGGGCAAAGCTGTGATAGAATTTGAACATGATGTATATGCGCACAACCCTGTTTTTCAGGAAAAGCATGACTGCTAGCACCCCTGCTGAGCTTTAAAGAAGCCCCGGTATAATGAGAAGAAGATCAACTTAAAACTGCATAGCCCCAATATAGTAAAGTAACCCACACACACACACACACACACACACACACACACACACACACACACACACACACACACACACACACACACACACACACACACACACACACACACACACACACACACACACACACACACACACACACAAACCTATACTTAGATCATTTCAGCACTGGCAGCACCATTCCACATGAGCACCTTCGGCCATTAAAGCACAGCTGAATGGAGAACCGAGGATGGCTGAAAGTTACGTCATACAGTATATGGGTAGAGGTTTTTCCAGAGGCACTCAACACAAGTTCTTCACCTGATTCTGTT
Organism: Hyperoplus immaculatus; assembly: GCA_949357725.1. Lineage (NCBI taxonomy): Eukaryota > Metazoa > Chordata > Actinopteri > Uranoscopiformes > Ammodytidae > Hyperoplus > Hyperoplus immaculatus. The sequence continues at coordinate 22,893,248 of OX442351.1, forward strand.
CATGACAAAAAGCAAACTAAAGGTGTGCGACCGAATAAAAAACAGTCAAAGTCGTTCTAGCCTAACCTTGCCTGTAGTCCCTTACTAGATTTTGAAACAGAATCATATCTCCTCCAAACCACTATGGTGAATGAACACGGCTGCAGTGTGTGATTTGTTATTCAAGATGCCTCATTAATATTTGAGACTCACATGTCAGAAATGGAAATAAAGTTGTCCTCCTTCCATAAAATATATTTTAAATTAGCGTCAAGCTATATACTATAATTTGCTGTCTCCACCGAAGTGTCAATTAGGAGCCTCTGCCCCAGGCTAAATCAAGGGCTGCTATAGCCGGTTAGAACTCGTTCATGTACATGTGCTGATTGGTATGTTTGTGGTTGTTCAAAACTGATGGGATGTGCACATGGTTTTGCATAACCATTGATTGTGTTTTGAAATTTATTAATATTTTTTTTATTTCCTTATCTGCAACCATGTGAGTGTACACTTACTGAATTCACCACAGCTTTCCATTTCCCATCTCCCTACCTCTGTTACTTGTTCACAGTCTTAACTCATTTCTATGTTAAGGGAATGCAGTAAGTAATGTGTCCAGGGCCTTCATTTATTTAACTGTGTGTAGGATTGAGATCAAAAGTTTGCCTACAGATGAAAGACAGAACGTGTTACACAGCATACACACATATTCTGATTCATCAAACAGCACGTCCTATGCTAGTTCCCTTCATCAATCTGAAACAACTCAATATGGGACACATGCCCATGCTCATAGTTGCCCAAAAGTAGTCGGGAGGAAAACCCCCATTAAACACTGTCCCACCTTGTGAAATCAAAGTTATTGTTGGTGAGGTGCTGGCATGAAAAAAAGTTGTCTGACATAAATGTGAAAACCAAAAAGCGCATATACTTACAGTCGGTGTTTGTGGATACAGGACGGAATTAAGAGCAAAATTAAACTAGATATCCATTGGCACTGCGGTTATACCACTTTTGTGATGAAGCTAAAATACATTTTTTTACTGGCTTTAATAGCTGCCTTACAGATTACTGAAATGATAAACTATTTGACTGTTATACAGTAACTGATTGTAATGAATGAATAATGTTGCCCTTTAAGGCCTTCATATTCACATTACAGGTTATGATTTGTCTGGCTTTGATTAATATAACCGGCAGATATCAATTCCTTAAACCACAAAAGACCCATTTTGTCAATATCCCACAACTCTATAGTATACCTCTTTCAGTTGCATTTGTGAGCCATGCTACTAATTTCTGCACGGTGGCATTTTTCTTTGTAGTTGAATCATTCAGAGGCTACAACCAGCCCTTAAGAGGAAATATACAGATCCATTCCCCACTCATGTTTCTGCCAACAAGCGTTCCCTCAAGTGAGTGCTGAAGACATTTCCCCGTTTAATCTTTCCTACCTCTTTGCTCGACTTCCCTCTCTATTTCTCTTTTTCACGTTATAGTATATCTCTCCTTCTTTTGTCTCTCCTGCATGTTCCCAATGTGGTTTGATTTTTCTTGTGTCTTTTTAATAACATCTGTCTCCCTCTCCCTCCTGGGGCCATCACCATGTCTTCCCCCCTCTCTCTCTCTTTTTCCAGAGTTGTTTTTATTTCTCTCGTCCTCTCATTTGATCTTCACTCTGCCTTTCCCTTTCCATCTCCATCTTCCCCTGCATGTTCCCTTCATGTCAGCCAGTGCTTTCTTGCCATTATGCATTATGGAGTTAGTTCAAAGTTGTTTTGCTGGACCTTCAGGCTGTGAAAAAACTAAGATAATCTGTTGTCGACAAGGACTAATGCAGTGAAAAAAGTCATTAAGGAATGTGCTGCTTACGCAACCGTTTAGGGTTCATCCGTGGGTCAGTGGGTCAACTGAGGGTGTTAAGCATTGGTCAGTGCACTTGTACTGTATAGTGTGTGCTATGGCAGGCTGGAGTCTTACACAGTATGACTAAATCATCCCAATACAGTCCTTTTTTATTGTTTTTATTGCCTTATCTTTTATCCCAAGTTTCTTTCCATATAATATGGTAAAATATGTCACTTACATTGCTGACCTGTTGTAGGTTGTGCCTGACCTGAAGTAAGCGCTCATTCAGTGCATCTGTTTATCTAATCTGGCGACCAAAGAAATCACTGAAAAGCATCTGTTGAGCTGTTGGCACTGTTCCAGGATGGCATATTATTGAGAAAAAGAGCACAAAAAGTGGTACATGAGTGGCAAAACCTTCTTTTTGTCACAGCGTGAGCCACACCGCTGCTACAGACAGCTGTATTGTTTAAAAACTGGTTGTGCATTGTGTTTCATCAGACACAGTGTTGAAAACTGTCACTGAAAGATATCCACCTCAATGTTAACCTTGCTCCTTATTTTTTTATTTTCTATTTTTAGCATTGGAGAAGTTGATGTTTGAGCAAGTATCTAGAATACACATTTTATATTTGAGAAATTCAACTCTGTCATCTTGAATTTCATACTCAGAACAATTAAGGCACGTAGTCTATTTAATGGTTGACTATTTCCGATAAGACTTAAAGTAGATAGATATGTTTTTGAATGAAATAATTAATACTGATGCCACCGTTTTTTAAACCTCCATAAATAGTCACTTACTGTTTTAGTTACGTTTCATATAGGGAGCCAAAGAGGGGGAGATGAGAGGCCAGACATTGATACTCGACTATTATTGATGTTTTTGTTGCACCCGTTGTTCAATAGTGTGATTAAAAAAAGTAAAACAGTCCCAAAGCGAAACTAAGTAGAATATAAAAATACAATCTGCAATACATCATCAAATCATAGATCGATCTGTTTTGATCACTGGTTGCTGGCTGCAACATTACCTCTCTGCAATAATGAAACCAATTCACCGCACTGAAAGACGGTTGAGAAAAAGAGAACCGCCAAAGAGAGAAAATAATGATACATTGTTCATAGCAAGTGGAAAATGAGAAAGAAAAATGTTGTTTCAATCACATTTTTGAGAAAGACTTAACCCGTTAAAGTGATATAATAATAAAGCTTTATTGCAGACAAAGGCCCATACAACACATCATACAGTACAAAAAGGAGATACAAAAATACATAGAAATTAATAAATTACATATTGGCCTATAGGATACAGGCTATTGCACCAATGCCGTCTTAACCTAGGCGTGTATTTATGGCAGCTTGTTTTGAGAGGGCTGAAAATAGACATCTTGAATAGATGTAAAGATAATTGTTAGTAATTGAGTTAATATTGGCCGAATTTTTTTCAAATCTAGAGAACATAAATGCTGAAGTATTAGCTTTGTAAATTTGCTGTTGCAGCACAGTGATGTTTTTACGGTTTACCATTGGAGATGTTTAGGTGTTAAATGTTGTGTGGTAAGAAGTGACTTGTTGTCCTTTCACTACTACATTTTCTGGCAGCCCAGCCAACGTACGAGAGTCCCACTGATGTTTCTGGAGATCCCTGTTGATTTAGCAGTGTATGTATGTACACAGTATTTTATTATCTGCTCTTTGTTTCCATTGTCCTGAAGTAGCCCTCAGAGCTGATTCATCTTTCTACCTCTGGTCAAAAGCTATTGAGTGAATTTAAACCTTATTTGCAATGCATTTTCATTTTCCTATACTGTTAGGTGTGTATGTGTGTGTGTGTGTGTGTGTAGGTGTGTGTGTGAATTTGAATTATGATGTCATTGTCAACATGGAATGTATACCTTCGTCATACTTAATCAATCATGGCTAAACAAGTTAATAAGTAATAGTATCAAACAGACAAAAATGTAAGTGCTGAACCCGTAGGTTATTGGCTTACAGGTTCCAATGACCCCCTTGGCTTCGGCCTTCATGTTCTGCTGACCCTTGGTGAAAATAATCCACAGTCTCCCATTATCATGTCCAACTCCTCTGACCATCTTTGCCAGGCTTAGATCTCTTTACAAGACAAGTTCAAGGGGTATCATTCATTTGAATTTCCTCTGGGAAATATGTCAAGGACTTTATCAAAGAGTCCCAAACAGATTGGTAAAGCAGATTGGAATTTCAAATGTAAACCTCCTGGAATAATTTGGATGTGGTGCATAGCAGATTGCTTGGGAACTACGCTAATCCTGACAATGAATGTGACTCCAACGTGATTCTGTCTTTCGATTGTTGCAGAAACAGGGTGCTTATTTCTTCTCTCTGTTCTGCCTGAGTGGCTATTTTTATTCATGGGTTCGAATTTCAGAAAGAGAAATGTGTATCATATGATCATCTCCTAAATTATGAAATGGAGCATTTTAGGATTAGGCTGTATTACTCCTCTGTAGCATCATTCCGTCTTGTCTGTCAATAAACCCCTTCATACTGCCGTTCTCTTTCTTAGCCCATCCCTTTTACCATTTTCTCCCCCACTTGTGTGTGCATGTGCGTGTTATAAGGAGATAGGATGATATTGCATAATATAATTTTTAGTGTCCTAGGTTGTTACAACACAGTTTACTGGTCTAAATTTTACCCTCTCCTGTGTGCTCAACCTAGCCTGGCTCCACCCGCCTACCTACTTCCGCCCAAATTTCATTTTCCCTTCAATAGTCAGTCTGGGGCTGCGGTGAATTCACCTGTTTGAGCTCAGGACAATTTTCGGCCGTCCAATCAGCGAACAGAGCGAGTGGCTGAGAACGATGACGTCAAAGTCACGCTCCAGTTTCAGTTGAATGCTGCGACCAAATGTTATACGATTGGTTGGCTGATCCAGAGTGGCACTCTGCAGATCCAATAGTTTTAAACTTCAACAGACACCTGCCTCTAAGTGAGTGAACATTTGCCAAATAGAACAGTTCCAGACCTTCTGTACAAATGAAATGAAGTACGATGGTCTGGTTGCACCAGGCTATGCTCAACCATGGGTAGAGTGTAAATAAACCTGTACAACAGCTAACTACTGTTGCTAGTGCTAAATGGCATTCACTGGTCCACTGCATAGCAACAGGGAAATGCACCGGTTGTGACCACCATTACCTGAAATTCATTTGTTTAAAGGGGACATATTATGCAAAATCTCGGTTTTAAAGGTGTATTTCCAAGGTCTACTAGAATAGGTTTTCATGGTTTATTGTTCAAAAAACCCATTAGTTTTCTACCATTTCCCATTTCTTTATCGCTTTTTCCAGCCTTCTCTGCCCTCTATCTCAAAAGGTAGGTTTTGACAGCTTACCCCCCTTCGCAAAATACTAGTCTGCTCTGACTGGTCAGATCTACATGGGCGTGCATGCACCGCCCTGCTCATTTACTCTATACCTACCTACATGGGCATGGCACACGCCCATCTGTCAGTTTTGTTTACTTTTGGCCAATGCAGCATGGAGACCAATGTAAACATGTTTAGCTTCATTTCTACCACAAATATCGGCACACTAACCAGTTCTAAACTAAAAGATGTACAACTGAACCTGTTCAGACAGGAGTCTGAGCTGAAAACTGTGAAAATGGCATCAAGATTTCTGATTTTCCCTGACATTATCCTCAGGTAAATACTGTTTAATTATGTCACAGTCAATAACATAATTTGAGCTAAGTATTTATGCATAAACTCTCTAAACTGGTAACATACACCCTGTTTTACGTTTGTCTTTACAGGTCTGTGGAATGATCTACAGCCCAGTGGAGTGAAAAAGCTTTGGTTGTGAACCGATACTGAGTTGACATCTAAAAATGTACAGTAACCATAATGGAAAAGAATGTATTCTGAATCATGTCAAGATTCACTGGAAAGGCATTATCTTTTGTAAAATGTATGGTTGAAATAATTATGCTTTAGGTTTGTCAGAGCTGCAAATTATCTGACAACATTTCAATATCTAGTAGATAATGTATCATTTGTATTGTGATCACTCATTCATAATAAAGTTACTGTTAAAAAATGTATTGTGTTGCTTACTGTCACTGTTTGCTACCTGTTGTAAAGGATTACTTGAAACTCACATTTTTGTCTCGCTGAAGATTTTCTCTGATAAAACAGTATCATTACATTTTAAAAAGACCAAAAACATCCTTAAAAATAAAGCAGCTTATTCATAGCCAGTGGAATGAAAATATGAAGTGTACATATCAAACAGAAGCAAATCCATAACTTTTATGTAACTGTCCAGTTGTTGTTGGGCCCTGAAGAAGACCACCTGTCCCACCCAGTGAACACATCCTCCTCTGAAGGAACGGATAGTGTGACGGTCTTGGTGGCTCCGTCCGGCTCCATCAGGTCACTCAGACACCTGTAAAACATGGCACATTCATTGTTACATCATGTAGCCTAGCTGACATGTATAGGCCTACATCATACATCTGTTATGGCAAAGCTACAACAAATTCAGTATAGCCCTGGCTCGATAAGCAACAAGATCTGAGTGATACTGTGTGCTTTTTGAAATATAATGGACAGGAAACAAACACCAGCAGAGACAACTTACAGTATTCCTGTCTATGTGTACATTACACTGGAGATCATGTAATAGGCCTACTGCTGCTTGTACCACAGGTTTATTTTGCTTAAAAAAACGGCACTTTGTCCCGCATTCTCCCGCACAAACGTACTCTTTGTCCCACATCTGGTGAATTGGGATCTGGTCACCCTAACTACACACTGTCCGCAGACTTATTGCGGTGTGCACTTGAGCTATACAATCAGACAGCTAGCAGGTAGCAGGATGAAGCTATTAAAAAAATACTCTTCAGTTTCCAACACACCCTACAGTTTCACCGTCTGTTTTTCACTCAGGGGCTGTCACGGCAGGACTAACGTGAGCTCACAAAAGAGCCAAATAACAGTCACTGCAAAAGACTCACAGCTCTAACCGTTAGCATAAAGCTAACGGTAAAGCTAGCGGGCGCTAATGCTAACGATTAAACCCTGCATTCTCTTATTTCAGTCGGTGTTGGTTATTATAGGAGGGATAAAATAAAGCACATTACAGACATTGAACTAACAAACGGACAGAATTATTTTTAAAATAGGACTACTTACATTTCGGACGGATGGTGTCTCTCAGTCTTCCTGGCACAGTCTCCTCCACACTCCAGTAAAAAGGCTTTGATCACACTAACAGATTGCAAACCTTTGCTGGAGATAGCCAAACAAAAAAAGTAAATCCATTCAGCCCTAATGTGCTTCGAGGCTGGGGTGTGATGGTAGCTTGAGGTTGAGCTCACACTGCAGCTTGCTTCTCCTCTGTTGTTGCATGAGCAAGTGGAGGCTCAGCCAGGTGTGTGTAGTTACCAACGGGGCGTCTTGATTTGCCAATCAACTGCCGAGTTTCTGGTGAGCTTTCCCGTGGGAGTATTTATGATAATGAAAACCGACCGATTTCGTCAGTCGGTGTTTTTTGGAAGAAACCTTCAAATCCCCCCTTTTTCGAAATAAGTGTCCCAGAAGAAACTGACATATTTGTCTTTTTGAAGCTTGTGTGTGCTGGTAGGGACGCCAATAACCTAAACAGTGTGCCCAAACACCGGCAATGTTTGGTTTTTCATAATATGTCCCCTTTAAGATCGGCTGTGGTGCTTGCATGCTTTTTAAAGAGCATACATGGACATTCAGTTGAATATATTTCTACTTTGACTATATTTGAGCATATATTTATCATCTTGTTTGTTATCATATGTGCACAGACGACGATAAAGAAAAGTTAAGTGGAAACTGTTAGCTCTATTTATCTTGTCAGGTGTTGCTTCTTGTGAGATGGTTTCCTGATTGGGCAGGCAAGCTAGTTTATATGCAGTCAGTGCATCAAGGTAAATTGTATTTTTGAGAATGATGTGGATGTTCCTTAATCTACAATGCTATGACACCCTCACATCAGATTGTGCACATTTACTTGCATGTGTTATCCACCCAACATTTCAGTGAGTAGTTGCTGCAGTAGCTGCAGGCAACATCCTTCCGACAACATGATTCCACCATTTGCCTGGTATTTGCAGTTGACAGAGATTTACTGCATAGTTAGTAGTTACTGTGCTCTATAATTATTCCTCTCCTGTGAAAATACCAAAGGCTGAAAATGTCAAACAATGTAATGGGTCTTTTGCTGTATTTTGTCACTGCACAAGGCCTGGAAATGGCTTTGCAAGAGTTGTGTGCTGTTAAAGGTTACTTGGTCTTAAGTCAGATCTGTCAACCCCATTTACTACCAACTGGAAGTCTTTCCTACATTACATTAATATATCCTTTCCATTTAGCTGATGCTTTTAGAGGGACTTGCAATATGTGCATCAAACCCAAACATTCAGAATCCAGCAGCCAATGTCATGGTGTGGTTTAGTGGTGTAGCATTGGAGAACTTGGCTGAGTTGTACATCATTCTGGGTGATTGCCAGAGGATGGATGGCACATACAGGCACACTAGCTAGTGGGTTGCAGTAGTCGAGACGCGAGAGGACAAAAACCTGAACCATAACCAGGATTAGCCTCACTTATTTCAATAGGTCAGGCTTAATTAAGTGAGATTTCTGTTCATCGTTTCTTATGTGAATCGCCACCTAGTAGCCATGACAACTTGTTTGCTGCTGAACAAGCCTGTTCAAGGCAGGGCAGCTGTCAAGCAGGAACAGATTGCCTAACGACAGTTCCACATGATGTGAATTTCTACGCTCACATCACGTAATGGAAATGAAAAAACTAATAAAAATCATCTCTCACCACTTACATTGTAGCAAATTCATTTAATCAAAAATAATAATTTATATAGCACAAGTTACACATCAAAAGCATCTTCAGGAGCTGGGCATACAATTAGGTAAAATGGTGTCTAAAAAAAGCGTTATCTTTAATTACCAACCACATACCACGAAAACCCTTGTCTGTTTGACTGGTAAAATAATCAATCCACACAAGCCTTGACAATTTAAGACGGTGCAAGAACAAAAAGAGGAGCCTGTAAGTGCTCTGATGATCCATAGAGCATTTAGACCACCTGCCCCAAGTGTCTTCGGGGACAGGAAGAACCCACTTGCCCATCCTGAGAAATACCTGTGGGTGAGATACCAGTTAAGCAGGCCTAGCATAGTTTACCTATGTAGTCTGCTGGAACCACAGTTTGGCAAAACCACATGAATGACCAAAGCTCTGACCAGTGTGCAGAGTGTGTATTGCACTGCTGATGTTGTGCAGTATACCTCCTTTTACTCCCTCTATCAGTGCCAGTTCATCTGCCGGTGGTAGTTTTATAATCTGAAGTTGTTGTTGTTGTTTTGTGTTTTTATCTATGCCTATTTGTTTGCATAAGCTGTTTACTTACTCCACCCCTGGTGGTGGGAATTGGTTCAATGAGAGAAACATTACAAAAGACAGCTTAAATTATGTGGAGCTCAAGCACCTCTCCATTTACAAGTTGGCTCAAGTGAAACCTACAGTTACAGTGAATTGCAGTGCAATGCAAATGTATTGAAACACCCTTCCACCTACATTTTTTTGTAAGCAGTGGAATGATTGTGGATTGTTTTGAGTGACTCTCAAACACACAGTGAATACATGGCGAACACGCCCAAACAAAATGCATGGACACCGACAGACATGCAACCCAGCAGCTATTCCTCTTGTACGCCGCTCTGTGGGTGTTGGATCCTGAGGGCCACCTACCTACTGCAGTGATGAATAAAACAACAGCCACTTGGAGCAATGTGTGTGTGAGAGAGAGGGAGAGAGGTTTTGCTGATGTACTGGTTTTAAATGAACTCCTCTGGCTAGCACTCTAGCAGCTTCTGGCCCTGGCTTAGTGGGTGCCTCTGCTAGCAATCATGTCTGCATGCATACACAATCACCTAGAAAAGAAAGACCTGACAAGCATCCCACAGCAGCAGTAAATGAATACTGTCTAGAGAAAGCTAGACTCACTTACAGGCAATCATTCATCTTAAACATGCCTAAGCATTTGCGATCAAATGGAGACAACAACATATTCAAAGCATTTTTTTCTTTCACTCTGATTTATATTCACGAGCAGAGCAGGTTATTGCCTCAAAATTTATTTTAATGATGAGTATCTTTCATAGCTTGAAACATAATGTATTTTTGCTCTGCAAGATTCTTAATATTCATAAGGTGAATGTTATTAAAACATTTTGTTGACCATCATCTGTACACACAACTTTTGACATTGAACACACCTCTTTCTTGATTTTCCTGAACATTAGAAAAGGATGGACTCTGATACAAACTCTTTAGAGTTTGTAAATGTCATTGCGTTGTAAAATTGAAATGGGAAGCACCAAGCCAACTCTCTCCGCATACATAATCTGATACCTGAACTGCTGCAATCAAGTAGCGATGTCACACAGTGCACCCTTTTTGTTCCCATCTCTGCTGGTGCTTACATAGTTCACTAGTTACCAGCACACAGTCTAATGTAAAGGAAACTCTCTATATTTCTTTATCTTTTCAATGTCTCACCTCAGACTATTTATTTGTGATCCCAAGTGAAAGACCCTAAACAGGTAATTTGTACTGCTTTTCTTTCTCATATAATCTGAATCACTGCTGAATTTTCGCAGCTCAAGCAGGAATACATTTTTGATCATGATGAATTATGAATTGCATCCTGATGCTGCAAGCTCACAACACACATCATCTCAAGCCATCCACCATCTACTCATTGGGACCCATATCTTGTCTTTGTCTTAATGAATCTATTAACGTAACAGAAACATTAATTAGATAATTACCACCTGACCTCGAAACACAGTCTTTGTGTTATAATGTTTTTTTTTAAGCGTGTGTGTGTGTGTGTGTGTGTGTGTGTGTGTGTGTGAACACGTCATTGCGTTGGTGGGGGCTCGTGTCACCCCTAGGATTGCCCATTGCTAATAGATTTGCAGATGGGTGAGCTTTATTATGCTCTTTATGACTTTTTAACTCACTCACTGCTCACCGCTGGTAATGAACAAAGTGCGTGTTTGCGTGCGTGTGTGTGTATTCACGCATGTGCGTCTAGTAATGAATATGAGCTAGGTCGATGCAGGTTTTAGAACAGAAGGTATTCCATGGGGGGGAGGGGAGCTGAGAAAGGCCTTGAGGGAAAGAGAGCTAGAAAGATCCAGATAAAGGATGATTAGAGCCTTGGTGAGGGTGAGAGAAATAGAAAATCGGACAACACCAGTGATACTAACTCTGCTTTACTGTGTGTGGGCGGATGTATTGATAAAACAGAACAAAATAGTAAGACTGAGTTAACGAACAAGAGAGAATTAGAAGTAGATAACACGCATGCATACACACACACACACACACACACACACACACACACACACACACACACACACCCACACACACACCCACACACACCCACACACACATGCATTAGCCTTGGTCCTCTGTTAAATGGATATTTAGAGCCACCACAGCTCTACCAGGCTTAGGGAGGCTACGTGTATGTGATGGTAGGGTGAAGATGAGAAGCGGAGAGTGGAGGAGAGGGACTGTGTGATCTGAGAAAAGTATGGAGGAGAGCAGACAGAGAGAGGAGAAGGCTAGAGACAGAGATAGTGAGAGGGGATGGTTAAGAACTTTTGGAGTTATACGAGTAGGGGATTGAGAAGAGGATAGGATTTGATGGCGAGGAGCTGAAGAGGACCTCAGCAGAATTATAAGAATGTCTGAAGATGCTGAAGACTTGGCGTTTGCCGGAGGAAGGAAGGCGAGAGAGGGGGGGTGCTAGAAATCCGTTCCTCTCTGAAATACACTACGACGTTTATGATGTGTACAAATCTGGAGCCTATTACTGGTGCTCGAGGCAAAATCCTCCCAGATGATTTGTGAGTGTGGGCTCAGAGACGGCGTGTGCCTGAAAAGACGTTTAGGCATCTTGCACATGCGAGAGTTCAGTTTGTGCACAGTATGGTATGTTTATATTTTGAACCATATGAAAGAGTAACTTCTTCTAAAATTATTTTTATTGCCCTCTACTTATTTCCTCCATCTTTGTCTGTGTATTTGTCTTCACCCTCTTTTCTGTCACTTCCTCTCAAGGTGGTGTCGCTGTCTTTCTTTTGCGCTATAAAACTCCCTCTCTGTTTTTCTTTAATCATCTGACATTGTTAAAAGCGAATACATTACGTAGCAAGGTTGAAACACACTCCAACTGTCTTCCCTATTTGCCCAAATAAAACATTTGAGTTAGACGCTCTGATTTACACATTTGGTTAGAGTAGAAGGTCCAGGTTCAATATTCAAGGTTTATATTGGTATTGTAAAATACAACAAATACAGTTTGGAACTCTCTAGCAGCAGTTAGTGTTTAAAAGACACAAACACAAAAAGACACAATCAAATACAATGACAAATACGACGATGACATAAAGACACAGACCAAATGACGGAAATGTCCAACACTGTAATGTACATTGGCTTTTTAGCCGTTAAATGCAGCTGAAAACACACATTGTATCTGTGAAGTAATGCTTAGGGTGACATCAGTGTTTGCTTGCTGTCCACCCTATTGGGTTTTATTTTCTGACGATACATCATAAATGTATTGATGTTCACCACTCGACCCTAGTGTTGACTCTTCCCACCAACACTGAAATGTGTCAGGAGGGAACTGCCTTCAAGGTACCGTGGCTTTTAATAGTATTTGCCACCCAACAACAATTTATCTCTTTTGTGACAGTACAAGAAAGTAAAGATGAAAATGCATTTCTCTTAAAGCGACAGCAAAACAAAAAGTTATGCTTTGGAAAATGCTCTGCAAATGTGCTAAATTTTTTGTAGTTTAATGCTACGAAATATTTGCATCCCTAGCTAAAGCTATAAAAAAACATATACCTGTATGTTTTTTTTTAATTGAATGATAGACCATTCTTTAATGAAATCAATCTCTTCCCGTCTTTTCTAAATTTCTAATCAACACATCTGTGCAGTATATACACAGAACAACTATTCAAGACATCGAGGCCTTCCAAGCCAGGCCAAGTTCACTTGGATTAAATGTCACTCTGCGCGTAATATTGATCAAGGCAGGATGGAGTTTGAGAGGATGAGGGCAGAGAGTGAGGAGAGTGATGTTTATTGAGATATAAGCATGCAGAGAAGGATGGACAGTTCCATAGTGGGAGGAGAGCAGAGAGGCAAGGGGGGAGTGAAGAGCAAAAAGGGAATGAGGTGGAGTTACATGATAAGGGAAATGGGGAAATAGGTAGAACAAAACTATGAAACAGAACAAAGAGAATAAGGCAAGGCATGAGAGGGAGGGACAGAAAAGACCGATGGATAAGGGTTAAAAGGGAGCGATAGGGTCAGACTGAGTTGGGAATAAGAATGAGGGCAAAAGGAAGTTGACAGACATATTTATTTCCTAGAAATGCAAAGGAAACATTTATTTTATTATTTATTTATTTATTTATTTATTTATTTATTTATTCATTCATTCATTCATTCATTCATTCTGTTGATACATTACAAAATAACATTTAGAGTACCAGCAATTATTAATCCTATGCTGTGAAGGTTAAACACAGGTAACACCGAATACACAACCAGGACCATTTAGAAGGTACATTGCTATCACACTAATTATCATTTACTTATACCTTGGCTAGGGGCTTTAGATGTACTCTAACATCTGGCTCACAGCCAAAAAGCTCCTCTGTTTTAAGATGCCTGGCAAGCCTGGCCGGGCTTGGAGCTGAGTCAGCTGAGGTTTGCAAATGAGCTAGACCTGGGCCAACACCGTCCAAGAGCTAACATGAAGAGAAGCATAAGAAGAAAAACGGCATTGTCAATTGCGTGCCCTTTTTACTTTGCTGCATGCAATGAATTTGGTTATATCCAAATTGGTGTTCGGCTTGCTGGGTTAATGAATGGATACTCAAAACAAATTCTCCACCTGCTCTAAGTATGTTCATTTGTGTGGGAGAAAGCAAAGCCCTGGATACCAACACTGAGTCTATACAAACGAGGGTAACATTCAGGCTGAATTGGCTTGACATAAGGCAGGGGAGAGACACATGTCACCACCTTGTGCACAGCTTTGCGTGAAAGTGTGGCAAAGGACTGGGTCGCTGCTGCTGAGCTTCATGACAACAAACTCTCCTGGCCGTTCACCTCCTTCACGATGGAGCAAATTAATTAGCACGCCTCTAATGAAAGTGAGGTGTGGGAGGGAGAGGGGCAAGGGTGGGAAAAAAAAGCAGGAGAAAGAGGATTTTTTTTGCTTGCACAAATCAGGTTACCTGGGAGATTTCTACATTAATACACAGGGGGTATGAACTGTAATCTCAGGCATATCTTTAACAGCTGGGTTTTTACAATGGCACCACAAAACTGTTCTTGTTGTATACAACACACAAATGGAGGATTCATGCTTTAAATTATGCACCACACTGGGTTACTGTGTATGGACTAAGATTATCTGGGATGATTTTGTATCTTTGGTTTATTTACCTTTGTATCTTGGTACAATTTGTCCCTAGTTCAGCAAAAAAAACACACAGGTTTCTCATGCTGACCTACTAAACCATATTAACACACATAAACAGATGCACATAGCATGAATTACTCCCTGTACCTTGCAGAATAGCCCTGAACATTGTGTGTGAGAGAGTCTTGTGACATCTTTTATAAAACATGTTGACGTTTTTCATATCTGTCCCTATCACAGGCCAATGGCCTACTCTGCTCTCCTGTTACCATTTATTCTGGCCCCCCCATCCCTCCCTCTGACACACACACACATACTGCACATGCACACAGGTACATTAATTGTTCCCTGTCCGCCCAAGTGTCAAAACGCAATCCCTTCCAGCCATCGCATTACTACTGTAAATAAATCTTGTGTGTGTGTGTGTGTGTGTGTGTGTGTGTGTGTGTGTGTGTGTGTGTGTGTGTGTGTGTGTGTGTGTTTGTGTGTTTGTTTGTTTGTGGATATTTGACACCGTCGTCGGCCGATAACCTCCCCCTGTTCATCACCATCATCACTCAGCACCATAGCCACCTTGCTTTCATCTTCACATTGAGACAGCAACACGTAGGTCCAGCCTTGCTATAAATCAGCAAAAAACATTGTGTGTGTGCATGTGTGTGTTCCCCCATAGTCATTATCCTTGTCAGTCTGTCACTGTTCCTGTCACATCACTGTCGTCTGCTGCAACCTTAACAGGTGTGTGTTTGTTTGATGGACTGATGAATGGATCACACACAGTCCTTCAGAAATGTGTAAACTAAGCCCTATTTACAGAGAGACAAAGGGAAATACATGTGGAGATGGGGAGAGAAGGGGGCTGGGTATCTAACAATAGAGAGGAGCTGGAGTGAGGCCAAGATGCAAAGGAGATTTGGCCTAGCTCATAGCGGTTTTAACCTAAAAGAGGCAAACAAATGATGAACTAAAAAAAAGTGACAATTAATGTGTCATGACCTCCTCTGCCCTCCTGTTACACATGCAATCATCCTTAGTATTCATTTCCTAGTCAAGCTGAATGATTATCCTGAGAGGAAGGTGGCTTAATTACTGAGTTTTTTTTTTATAGATTGTGCGAACATAATGACTCGGAATTGGATGATGTGCCATCCCAATTTGTTAATTTAATATGTAAATTGAGCAGAGTTTTGGATGTTTTAACAATATGCCTTTGTCTACATAAATGCCATTATCTGATTTTATATAGTTTGGCGGTTGGATGTGCTGTATGAATTATTCCCCTTTAAAAACATTATGTTTAAAAGTAAAATGAATATAGCTGTGTTCGTGCTTTCAGGCCAGCTGCACGACTGCTCATGAAAATGTTTAATATCTTCATGTTCAAAAGCATGTTTGATCCTTGATCCTTTGCCCTACTGAATGTAAAATCTGTCTTTGCAACAGTGCATAAAAGGAGGCTGGCTAAACAGTTTTTTTTTTCATAAAGGCATGGCTGCATCTGGCAGTCCAGCACTTTGTCTATGTTATTTAATCACGTAGGCTAATCACATTGAGACCTGATACTCATTTTCAAGTGAGATCTGTTCAACTGAGGTGATTACCACCCTACCCACTTCGCCACAGCCGTCCACTTTGGTACAGAATAAGAACGTTAAAACTGGACAGATTACCTGAACATTTGGTTTGTATGTCCATGGTCCTCGGAAGATGAACCTCTATTAGCTTGCTACTTTGGCAATCTTCTGGCTTCCCCACCAAATCAAAATCGTATATGATATTGTGACATATAGATATCTCCACTAGTGGATTACTGGATTTATTTTGAATTTGGTACAACTCGGTACTATTGAGTTGATGAGTTGCAGTACCATTTGATTCACATGTCCCCCATGAGGGTCAATTGTTTTGACTTTGTTGATCGCTTTGCATTCCAGCACCACTATCTGATCATCTTTTATATTTTGTCTGTTTTTCATTCATGTTGTTTGTCCGTTTTCGAAACCCTTTAATGCTGTTTAATTAAATGTAAAAGCTTTATGTATTGAGCAATTTCAGAAAATCCCAAGGTGAAAATGCCAAAACTGTTTTATGTAGGGTGCATATTTTTCTGAACGTAAATAAAGTGTTGGTAAGCAGGTATTGAATTCTGCACATCTCAAGTCAAAATAAGTAAGCTAGCATCTCTGTGTTCCAAAAGTGATATTACTAAAAGAACATGAAATATTGTTCAGAAAAAGTAGCGGGCTAATCAATAATTTGTGCTTTTAAGTATCAACACACTTCACCCCCCTCATTTTCCTTTTACCTCCAGCATCCCTCATCCATCCCAAGAAATGTTTTGGCAGTAAGTAGACAAACAAGTTATTTATTGCCTTTTTTTATAAATGAAAACAAACTAGGAAATTAATACCAAACACTTGACCAATTGCAGACTTTTGATCAGTGTCTCTTGACTCAACAATTTGGCTTTTTAAATTTTGGATGCTGCCTGCTTTAAAATTGGCCACTGTTGTTAATGATGCTGTTACGGAATGGTTTGAGATGGTTTTGAAAATAGGTTTGTGATTTACTGCTGATGCACATATGCTGTGTGTGTGTGTGTGTGTGTGTGTGTGTGTGTGTGTGTGTGGGTGTAAGTCCTTTCATGTGCCTGTCTGTGTGTCCGCCCTTGGGGCGTCTGTGTAAAGCAGGATTCAGTGCTTTTATTTCTTGGTTGATTTATGTGGTGATGTTTGCCTTTGCGCTCACAATCACATTACTTGAAAGAGGGAAGAGCCAGGATTCTGTGTGTTGTGTGCAAATGTGTATGTCTGACAGTGTGTCTGTATTTGGTAATCAGCTTGCAGTAAAGTTGTTCCTGCTTTCTCCTCTCTGACACATATGGATTACTTTTCAAAGAAGAACAACAAATACATTGAAAGCATTTGCCCATATTGCCACTCCCAAAATATACACAGCCAATATACTTTTAACTGATTAACTATAAGTTTACGCCATGATATGCAAGTGTATGCATAAGGTTTTACATTTTTTTAAATCCATACCAGAGGCAATAAAGGTTGCTTATATCCAATTTGGATGACGATTCAAATCACTTTCATAGACCTGCAGAAATAACTTTCCAGGCAGTTGTGAGTTTTTCACACCTGTGTCTCTGTCTGTTTTTGCATGCTCACTGTGCCGAAATAAAAAAACAAAACAGAAAAATACTTTGCACATCTGTTGCTTAAGATAGGTGCGTAGAGTAGGGAATAGTAAGTCCAAAAAAGTGAGTTTGAGCACACAGTTTGGCATTAGACCTTCATCAGGCAAACTGTGCTGTTGTAATTCAGGTAGCTGATGAATCACAGGGGGGGAGATTAACAGTTGTAATATGGCAAATATTGCTCCATTTTAATAACCTCTTGTGAGATTTGTGACCACGAGAGCCAAAAAAAAAAACTAGCCTGGCTCCGCCCGCCTACCTGCTTCCGCCCAAATTTCATTTTCCCTTCAATAGTCAGTCTGGGGATGGGGCGTATTAGTGGGATCGAGCTCAGGAAAATTTCCGGTTTCAGTTGAATGTTGCATTCCTTTATACTCGGAAATTGGAAATGTCCGACTTGGTAGTTCCGAGTTCCGACCTGTCTGTGTTCCAGTGCATCTGCTCGGGAAAGTATGGACGCCTACAAACTTTCTCGTCCAAATAACTAAACGTTAGGCTCTAGCACATTACCGTTACCAGGTACCGGTAGATTCATAGACTACAATATGTAGTGAAGTCGGAAATTTCCGAGTTCCCAGTACAACTGGAACACACCGTCAGAAGCCGGCTCATGACATACGTCACGACCAAAAATATGCGATTGGTTGGCTGATCCAGAGTGGCACTGGGCAGATCCAATAGTTTTAAACTTTAACAGACACCCGCCTCCAAGTGAGTGAACGTTTGCCAATTAGATGTTTTGTTTTAGTCTGGTTGGACCAGGCTAAAACAAAACATTGCTGATGGTGGGATATATTTCGAGAGAGAAAAGCAAAAGGAACCACATGCAAAGAGGTGTGCAGCTTTTAATAAGCACAAGTGATGTTGCTATGTCAACTCAATTACAGCATTACTAAACTCAAATATTGTGGAGTGAAGTGCAAACTACATGGATCCAAAGTGCTCTAACACACCTTCCAACCTTCTGTCATACCCTCACCATATTTTTGATCTTTGTGCATTTGTCCTCTAGACATACACAACGGCCCTTTCACACCGCCGAAAAATCCGAGCTTGTTCCGAGCTAGAGCCAGTGTTTTGGTTTCACACCACCAGAGAGCCACCTCCGGCTGTAGAAACCGGTTCTACCCCAGCCCCAGTATTGAGCTGGGCTAGAGATGAGAAATCCCTTGCGCCAGTGGGCGGGGGAGGTATTATCCTGACCAACCGGACCAACTCAAACCTAATTCCCTCCATATTTAAAAACCCAGCTACTAGGAGACGTAAACATAACATAATTACCGAACATAGCGATCAAATTGACCGGCGAAAATACGCTGTATGGGTTAACAGAGCAAAGCGAGAGGCAACATGTGTAAAAATAAGACGTGTCCGCCGCTGTTATTGTGCTTAAATCTAGCGCTAGCTTTAGCATTAGCCACGAGAGCAGCGGAGTCGGGCGACGTAAACAGACGTTTACAGTGACATCATGACGTTGCTCTCTTGCCGGCTCCATGGCTGGCTCTGGTCAGTTTGAAACCAACCGGTTCATAACTGGGGTAAGGCTGCAACCAGTTTTGAACTGGTCCCAGCACCAGCCCGGAACTGGCTCTTGGTTATTTTTGGTGTGAAAGGGGTAACCTGACATTGTCTTCCTGTGTTTGCTGAGGCGCTTTAAAATGTATACAAATCCTCTCTCAGCAGTGTCAACTTCAAGCTGATTGGAACCCCATTCATAATTTATCCCTAATGGAATAGTTAATGACTCTTTGTGGTTCACTCTTTATCGCTTTGTCCAGGCATGTTTGTCTCACCTCATCTATACTGCATGATTATAAAACCGACCAAAACTCAATCAGTCGGAGGGTATTTAGAGTTGCCAAATGCTGATGGATAAAATTATTGAAATATGCATACTTAATGAGGCCTTTTGATGAAGAGGCCCTTAGCATGCTGTTCCTTACGGCCTTCAAACGGCATTTGATTTTGTATTTGGTTTGGAGGCTGCATAAGAATGAATTGTCTTCCAGGAGTTAAATTCATTCGATCAACAGTTCATTTGAAATAGGGGAGAGGAGATGAGATTGAGCTTTTCAATTTGAATGTCATCCACAAATTCTCCTCTGTCAGTTAAGTTAATTGTTTTGGACTGTTTAATTAAATTATTGCAACCTACACAGGGCACACGCTACACATTTGAACCTTGTAGGCAGAAAAGTGGGTATCGCCGGAATGAGAATGCCAATCTTATTACAACTTTTTTATGCTTGATTTTATCCAAAGTACTGCACATTGCACAACAAAGACAGCCTATCTTCTTCAGTAGGTTGGGACTCTGTTGGGACCTGAACATAATCTTTGCAGTATTAACATCAGACTTCATTCACTGAATTACTGTATACCATACCAAACAAATGGTGTTCAAAACAGCCCTCAGCTTACACAGTCTGCCTGGTTATAAGTGGAATTTGTTCAAAATATGTGTGGGACACACACATCTGTATATGCACTGCACAATGTGAGGCTGACTTTCTGGCCAGTGTTAAATACAGTTAGCAGTGCTTCACTGCACTGGCTTACACCATTAGCAGCCCAATGGATTCAGGGGATAAACTGGGTCGGAATGATAGGCTAAATGGGAAGAAGGATAGAAACAGATAACAAATGTTTAATTGTGTGTAACAGACCAAAGCAATGACCAAAATCTACCAGCCAGTCAGAGCAATGTTGCCTCATTCGCTCGTCTCAGCAAACCCGCAGGTTGACCTTTTATTCTTATGACTATTTCAGTGTTGACTGGTGGGACCTTTATCCGCCACAACAGATACTGGAATTCACCAGTCTTTCTACTCCTCTGTTTCCCTCTGTTGCAACAACCATTTTGGCTGAATCAGTGTGCCTTTGGGCAGTATTTGACCTCAAAATGAACAATGATGTCTACCCATTTTCTCCCTCACACCCTGCCTTTCTTGATCCTGGTCCCAATGCTGGGGCTTCAGGATACTTGTAGTCCACTATTTCTAGACTGAGCATTTCATAGGAGAACACAGGTTCCTGCAAATGTGGAAGAAAAATAAGCTTTCTCTCCCCCCAACTTTAGAGACCACAGCTGGTGCATCTTTTACAGCCCTCAGAGTCCTATAGAACCTAGTCAACTGTCAGTTATTCAAAAGAAGAGATTGCTGTTGGTCTTCTTTAATAATGATCAAGTTTTTGTTTCCCAGGTGGTCTTAAGAATAATAGGTACATATAACATGCAATGTTAATGTTCATACTGTAAAAAATAAATAAAAATTTAGATAAATTAGTTGAAGGTAGACTACAGAGTTGAGTGTTTGGAACACACCTTATGGGGCTGTATACTGGTAAAGCTCTAGCCTCGTTATTACGTCATTTAAATATCTACACAGTTTTGCATTCCTCAAACCCTCTAACACAGAGTAAATGTTTCCTCTTTTCCTTTCTGCCTCCTTCCTTTTCAATAGGCGCCATCTTTGACGAGTCAGCGCGGAAAGATGACGAGGTGTTTCGCCTCGCCGTGGCCGACCTCAATTTGAACAACGACATCTTGGAGACGGAGAAGATCACTGTCTCTGTTGAATTTGTGGACGGGAACAACCCCTTCCAGGCTGTGCAAGAAGGTAAGACCATGACACTAAGATGTACTGGCATTTTCTAAGGCAGTTTTCTTTTTCTGCCCCACCGATGTTCTGAATCAAATGAAAAAAAAGGCTTGTTTCAGCGTTCACCCCTTCACAGTTACCACATTTAATTTTCGCTCACAAGAAGGCGCAGGGATTGAATTCATGTAAAACACAGCATCATGGGGGCGCCCTTAGCTCAGTTGGTAGGGCGCCCCCACCATGGGCCTCGGCCAGCAGCGGACCCGGGTTCGATTCCAGCCCGCGGTCGTTCTCTGTCACTCCCCTCTTTGCCCCATTTCAACTCTGTCTCTACACTATCAATAAAGCATAACAATGCCAAAAAATATCTTAAAAAGAAACACAGCATCAAAAAGTTTGCTCAAAATCAGCCTCTGTCTGTAATGTTCCCTAGGTTGTCATGCATGGCTTAAGTTGACCTGCATCACAAAGGCAGCTGAGGATGAGGCCGTGTTTTGTATAGTTTCTATTCCCTTGTTGTTTTGGTTTGTTGTTTTATTCCATGCAAATGTAGCGTGGACAATGTGTTGATTTAGTGTAGTGAAATAGAGGATACAGTAGTCTGCACGACTCAATAACACCCATGTGTACATAGACTCGGATGTGCATAAATGGCTGTCAAAGAGTGATTTAATGTATGCTGATTCACAACCGAAACCAACAGGCTTGATTCTAAATTAAGCTTTTTATTTGAAAACCTCTCATGCAACACAACTTAATGAGGTCAATAATCGTTAAGTAATGCTGTAAAACAATAAATGTTTTTTATTTGATATCCTAATTTGGATAAATCACCAAAAGACCCCTCAGGTGTAGACGTGCAGAAGTCATTTGTACACATCAGAAGCTGTTTTGTTACACATGTAGGTCAACAGTGCAATGGTTTTACTACTTTGTTTAATGCAATTTTCTTTCCGTTCACACTAACAGGAACACATTTACCAAATTAATTGACACAATTTGATCTGATTTACATTCTTTATGTCTGGCTGACTTACTTTTGGATTCATCAGGCAAGTGAATTCAGAATAAAAATAGATGACCAGAATACAGTACTTAGTGGTGTAATACAGTCCCACATTGTTTGTGTGCCTTTTATTTAATTATGTTGTACTCCTTCCTCTTACTAAGATGAAGCCAATGCATAAGGAAAACAGCACCAAAAACAGCAGTCAGACTCTTGGAGCAGCTTGCATTCACATTTAAATATATTTTATTAATCTATTCCTAAATGTGGCACATTCTTGATATTTTCAGCTCTTTCTGTGCAGTATAAACAAGACCTAACTCATACAAAAGGAAGCAATGGTTTAGCAGCACTAGATTCCATCACCCAAACATGCAATGCACTTCACCCACCCACTTACAGTAACTCATTTAAAGTTAGCAACAAACCTATTAAAGCCCCCGTCCAAGACACACACAATTGCATGATGCTTTGCAGTATTGCAACCTTCACTGCAAATCCACAAAAGGAGATTTATGATAAGTCACTAGTTAAGTTAATTATTAAGGTAAACAGTTGCAGAAAGAGGGCAGATATACATTTAAAGTTGGAAATGTCACTCGGGCAGTATAGTATTGAAAAACGTGCTAATCATACACTGTTCCCTGAATTGCTGGCATAAAATAGACCAAAACAATGGAATAAAAGGGGCAACACGAAAAGTGCCACAATTAAGTATCACTTCGATGATTTCATTATTTGATAATCAATTACAAAAAAAAACATCAACACACCTGCATATTCCTTAAAACAGGTGTGTCAAACTCATTTTGGTTCAGGGGCCACATACAGCCCATCTGATCTCAAGCCTGTATGTTTTACACCCCTGCCTTAATAAACAGACAGACAGACAGACAGACAGACAGACAGACAGACAGACAGACAGACAGACAGACAGACAGACACGCACACACACACACACACACACACACACACACACACACACACACACACACAATTACGCATTGTGTGTAAATTAGCCCTCGCTGAGAAAGTAAAGGAGAGAACAGAGGGTACATCTGTGAGCTTGTTTGCATTTCAGTCAAATAGGAATCGGGCTGAATGCCTGTAGCAAACAATGGTGGCCAAACTGTAAGTGTATCTGTCTTTCTGATATTAGCTCAAAGGACATTGTGCATATGAGTATATGTTTGTTTGTGTTCCTCTAAGAGCCTTGTTAGGGCAGTTGCTTTGATATAAGGGCTCTGCAATGCTGTTTGGTAGTCGGGCTATAATTCTTTGAAGTCCCAACCTGAGTAGGTCTATTATCTGGACTCTGTGTTTGTTTCTCCATGTACTTTCCGAGGACAGCGAGCTGCTTGCATCTCAAGTGTCTTGTTTAGAATACCCACATTGTGTGGAATACAGACAGGGAGTAAAGAGTGACGTGACCGCACAGCAAAGGCAGCATTTGACCACTTGCTCTTTGACCAAGCAGACAACATGTTCCTGAATCCACAGCATGTGTTGTTTTCTTCATTTGTGCTTCTTTTATCACTGACTGATTAAACTCCTGCAGGTTCTAAGACCCCCCGTCAGTTGACTGGTCCGTCCCAAATGTGTGGCATTTATTTGTCTTCCTGGTAGTGAACAGACCGCCTGACTCATTTTGATGCCAATCTTCTGTTCCGTCTGTCTGATTGCCTGTCTTCCTATATCTTCATATCTCTCTGTGTATTTGTCTGGCTTAATGCTTACCTGGCTGATACATTAATTGTAATTGTGTCCATATTTTAGTTGAGTTACCTGGTGCCCCTTAAATCAGAAACAAGAGGCAATCAATATATAGAAAAAAATAATGGTTTTAAAATTGCAATTCTATTAAACAGTGCATTCTAGGCAGCTAATTCAGTGATCTGACCTCACAAGGTCACAGCTGGCACAAAAAATCCCTAAAAATAAATAAATCCTAAAATCCTAAACATTGATGTGATTTTTTAGAAAAATGTGAAATAATAAATCACAAATGTCCTGTCACTTAACGCCAAACTGCTGTGGTTTATTGTGTGATTAAAATAAGCATGAACTTCTTGTCCACTCAAGGGGCTATATAAATGTACATGAAAGTGTATACAGTAGGTGGTAATTCATACGTAGTCTTTTATTCAGTCAAGCGCAATTTGGGTGTAATTGACAGCATATTTAGTATTGTATAGAGGCTCCTTATGCAATCAGCACTTTGATTGTCTTCTCGACATACAGTATTCTATGTGAGGCAGAGCAAAGTGAGTGCAGTTAATTGATTGTTTTTTTGTGAGAGAGTTTCACAGCTTTAAAAAAGAAAAAATAATAATGTAACATGCTTACAAAAGAGCCCTCGCAACCGGTCCTGTGTGGGCAAGCAAAAGAGGGAGAGAGAGCGAAACAGGTTCAGAAAAAGCTCAGAGTGGAGCGCGTAGTGCTGCAGTTGTGAGGTCTTAGTAGAATGTAGAGGTAAATGCAGCTTAATGTGCAATCAAAACAGTGCCGTCTCTAGCCTGTAGCGATTTGCTTGTTTACTAAAAATCACAAGTTCACAAAGTTGCTGAAAGAGACTCATTCAAGTTTAACAAGCACAACACCGCCACTCCCCCCCCCCCCCCTGTGCCCTGTGCTTGGTGTTATAAAACAGAAACAGTATTGGGTTTGTTTTATGAACACAGGATTTTTTACACCCAAAACTGACTTTCACTAATTCTGTGAGTATATGTTAATGCAGTAAACCGCCTAACCAGTTACTCACTGACATTTTTACCTTCAATATTTTTGTCTACGATTTGTGGAAATATATACAATTTTGCTTATCCATAAAGCAATAGAACCGTTAAACTAACCTTAGAAATAAAATAAAAGGCACTTCACACAATAACCATGTATCCATGCAGGCCATATTAAAATCGAGCCGTCCAACTAAGTTAATCATCTATTTCAATACTTTATCCAAATGGTTTACTGGATTCTCTGCCCTGAGGGTCATGTGTGTCTCAGTAGTGTGTAAAGTGGCTTAAATGAAATCCCATTCTGCCTCTCCCTCCTTCCCTTTCTTCTTCCTGCATGGTGCTTCATCGTGGATCTGCTCCTGTCACTTATATTCACATTTAACTCCCAACACCCTAACCCCCCACATCTCCATAGTAACCAGGCTATAGGCATTACTTGAGTCGTGTGTGTCTGTCTTTATGTCAGCGTGTGCCCGTTCATGTCTCCAATGATTAAAGCAATGAGAATCGCCTAATTGGATAAGTCTATGGAAAGGTGGGGGGCGAGAAAAAAGGAGAGCTGAAAGAGACCACAGGAGGGAGGGAACTCAATAGTTGTCTCAGCTTATTTTTCATCTCAGCTTAGTCTTGACACACAACCCTATTTATGCACAAACTTGACACACGCACACGCACACACACACACACACACACACACACACACACACACACACACACACCCACACATATACACGCACACACACAAACTGACACTGCTCGGATCCTCTTGGTAACTGCAATCACGAGTATCGTAACAGCAGCGATAGACACGCACCAACATGTGGCTGGATTGACCAGGCTTTTCACAGATTTGAACAGAACCAATGACCCAAAAAACTGCACAGTCAACACTGAAAACTCCCTTGAGTCTTTAGCAATACAACCGCCAGTAGATCGGATAAACGGTTGGAAAGAAACTTGAATGTCACACACACACACACACACACACACACACATGCACACGCATACGCACACGCACACACATATGCAAATCAAACTTCTATAGGTTTTTTTTGCTATTCATCTCAAACATCTAGCTATTTTATTCACAAAAAAAATATATTGAGTAATAAGGACTACTTTTTAATTGCAGCCCTACGGCAACACCTTGATCATTTCTTAAAGTGTTATTTTGATTATAATCTGCTTAAATTGTCAGACATGCTCAAATAGTGTAGGCTATATGGCTGCTGAGAAGATCCAGCACCATGGACAGCTCCAAACAACACACTTAGGTTGGAACAAAAAAGCATTGTATTTTGAAGGAGACAGTGAAATGGCTTTTTGGAAACCTCTGTTTTTTTATTTGCTAACATAAAACTTTCACTGTCACTGAGCATGACATATTCAGTGAAATACATTAGAACCAATTAAGTGCTCCCACTACATGTGTTGGTCTTACTAGGTTAAGTAAATTCTTAATGAAATCTTCACACAGTAGTGAACACTCAAAGCATGTGTGGTGACACTGGGCATGCATCGTAAGTGCTGCTTTTGAAGAATATTCACTGCTGTACTACTTTATAGAAAGCATTGAGAATGGCAAGAGGCATGTGCTGTTAACCTTTTTAATTTGCAACAAATGTATTTGTAAACACAATAACTGCTGGCCTTAAGACAAGGGGATTTTACTTAAGACAAGGGTATTTGCTTGTATAAATGTAACACTAAAGATTGTCGTGAAAATGCTTCAGTAGTGGCGAAAATGAATTATGAGGAATGCTAATGCAAAATGGGATCTGTATAAAAACTAGAAATGCAATTCCTTGAAGAAATTGCGGTGTGAATGCTGACGCGGCTGAAGCTGATGCTGAAGAAGCTGATGCTTCACTGCTGAATGTTGATGAAGAACGAAGGATGAATATATCTGAATCAACAGAATCCTTGAATAATAGAATTTTTGAGAAATGTGGAATATTTGGAAGTTTGAATGGACTTTCTAGCTGGAATTAGGAATGAATTATGACCTTGAACTATGACCTCCAGAATGTAATCAGTTCATTTTTGAGACATTTGTGCAAAATTTGAAGAAAAACCGTGGAAGCGTTCATGAGATAATGCAGTCACAAAAGGCAATGTCACAGTGACCTTGAAATTTGACCTTTGACCTCTAAACGCTTGTGATGTCATCTCTGAGTCATAATCAACATCTGTACAAAATTTGAAGAAAAATCGTGGAAGCGTTCATGAGATAATGCAGTCACAAAAGGCAACATCACAATGACCTTGAAATTTGACCTTTGACCTCTAAACTCTTGTGATGCCATCTCTGAGTCATACTCAACATCTGTGCAAATTTTTAAGAAAATCCAGTGAAGTCTAAAATTTTGTGTTGGAACGGGGATTCAAATCCCCAACCCTGTGTTCAGCTCAATCAGGATACTACCATGTAATATCCTGAAGGAGCTGAAGGAGCTGAAGTTTATCGGATGAAAAATAACTGAGTTAATGCAATTTGAATTTTCTCGATCCGCTTAGAATGGGGCTGTGGCGTCATTTTGGGACCACAACATTTCAAATAAATATACATATTTTCCTATTTTCGGGGTCCTAGAGCACATTCCAGAGGAGGTAATTTCAAACTCCTGAAAAAGTTGAACATTTAGAAAGTTATTAGAGGAAAACCATTCTCAAACTCTCGATTTAGGCAAATTTGACTTGTATTCTGGATGTATCATAAGAGATTGGACTCTTCTCCCATTTTGTGACCTACATTATCCTATGATGTCACAGACAGGTGCAGAGGTCTCCATAGTGACTGACAGCTAATCAGTGTCAATTGTAAACAGCTGGTACTGTACACACGTACAATCACTTCTCTCCCAAAGAGGATCTCACACACAGGCGATTACAAATGAACGCATAAGCCCAAACTGCTGCTTTTATCTCGCAAACTGTTTGTCTGACAGAATAGAAAAATTATCATACTGTGAGAACCAGAAGATTCCAATTAATATTCAGTGTGAAATTTGGGTCTGTATTGTAAACAATTTGGTTAGGGCCAGCAAGTTGAAAATGGAGTACATGTTGCATCTGGTCTAGGGAT
The DNA here is from genome assembly GCA_949357725.1 of Hyperoplus immaculatus. Lineage (NCBI taxonomy): Eukaryota > Metazoa > Chordata > Actinopteri > Uranoscopiformes > Ammodytidae > Hyperoplus > Hyperoplus immaculatus. The sequence continues at coordinate 22,921,277 of OX442351.1, forward strand.
GTTGCTCCATCCACTCACTGTATAAATTTGATTTTGCATCGCTTCAAACAAGGCTGGCTCATGTGAAAACTATACATTTGTTGAAAAAACTGTTCTGATTTCATGAAAGAGGGAAGTCGGCTGAATATTTATTTGTTTGAATTAAGTTTCTAGGATAAAGTATGAATGAGGAGTAGCGTTTGGCCTCATCCTTCCTCATTCATTTGCATTGAGAGACTTTTATGTTTAATAGACCTTTAACATCTCTGAAGTTATATATTTTATGAAAAAATAGTGAATTATGAAAGTGTGCTCCTGTGCAAGACGAACAGGAAAAACGTTGAATGGAGTTTCTACGATGAAGTATGAATGAGTAGGAACCATCATAATTTTGCATGAAATATTAAAATTCATAAAAGTTGAATTTCTTTGAAATTTTTCAGTGTGGCAAAAAATTCTGAATCATACAAATTAATGTCCTGAAATAGCTGAACAATTGGAAGGGTATATGAAGTTTCTGGGAATAAGTATGGATGAGTAGCAAGGATTTGAATATTTTTCATAAAACGTTGAAGTATGAAATTATGATTTTTTTTTGAAAATGTTGAAATGGTCCCAAGAAGCCCTTGAAGAGCTGAACATTTTGATATATGGAAGATGTTTGAAGGTTGAAGTATGTTGAAGTTATTGAAGGCCAAAAAAGTGGCTGAATAAAAATAATAAGAGTAAATACGCAGAATATTAAAGCTGTGAAGCTGTGAATGCTTTCAGCATTCACACCAATTATAATAAAACAGCCCCGTCTTCATAAGTTCTTAATTAAAGTTGCAATGGACTAGACTGACTGACATATACAGTCATATGAAAAAGTTTGGGAACCCCTCTCAACCGGCATTATAATTGACTCTGCTTTCACAAAAAAAATATAAAAGTGGTATGTCTTTAATTTACCAGGAACAGCTAAGTACTGGGATGTTTTCCAAACAAAGATCTTTTGAAAAGCAGTATTTGGTTGTATGAAATAAAATAAAATGTGAAAAACTGGCTGTGCAAAAATATGGGTACCCTTGTGGTTTTGTTGATTTTAATTCCTGTAACAGCATGTAAAACTGATGACTTTAAACACAAAGTTGATTGGATTATGTTGTTAAGCCTTGAACCTCGTAGAAATGTCTGTTTAATCATGAGAAAATGTATTTTAGGTGCCTAAATGCAAGTTGCACTTCTCTTTGACTCTCTGCTGAAGTGAGACAGAATGGGATCATCAAAACAGCTCCCAAAAGATCTGAAAAACAAAGATTGTTCATTGTCATGGTTTAGGGGAAGGCTACACGAAGCTTTCCCAAAGGTTTCAATTGTCAATTTCGACTGTAGGGAACGTTGTCAGGAAATGGAAGGACACAGGCATAGTGGCAGTTAAACCCAGGCATGGCAGACCAAGAAAAAAACAGGAGCGGCATAGGTGGAGGATTGTGAGAATGGTTGCACACAACCCACAGATCACCTCCAAAGACCTGCAAGAACATCTGGCTGCAGATTGTGTATCTGTACATCGTTCAACAATTCAGCGCAATTTGCACCAAAACATCTGCTTTTTATAAAGACCAAATAATTTAATTTTTGTCTCATCAGTCCAAAGCATTTTCTTCCAATATGAAACTGGCTTGTCTAAATGAGCTTTTGCATACTCCATGCAACTGTATCTGTGGCGTGGGCGCAGAAAGGGCTTCCTTCTCATCACCCGGCCATACAGATGTTTTGGTGCAAATTGCACTGAATTGTAGAACCATGTACAGATACACAATCTGCAGCCAGATGTTCTTGCAGGTCTTTGGAGGTGATCTGTGGGTTGTGTGCAACCATTCTCACAATCCGCCGCATATGCTGCTCTTGTACTTTTCTTGGTCTGCTAGACCTGGGTTTAACTGCAACTGTGCCTGTGTCCTTCCATTCCCTGACAACATTCCTTACAGTAGAAATTGACAATTGAAACCTTTGGGAAAGCTTCCCCTAAACCATGACAATGAATAATATTTGTTTTTAAGATCTTTTGGGAGCTGTTTTGATGATCGCATTCTGTCTCACTTCTGCAGAGAGTCAAAGAGAAGTGGAACTTGCATTTAGGCACCTAAAATACCTTGTATCATGATTAAACAGACCTTTTTATGAGGTTCAAGGCTTAACAACATAATCCAACCAACTTTGTGTTTAAAGTCATCAGTTTTACATGCTGTTACATGCATTAAAATCAGCAACACCACAAGGGTTCCCATATTTTTGCACAGCCAGTTTTTCACATTTTATTTAATTTCATAAAACTAAATACTGCTTTTCAAAAAATCTTTGTTTGGAAAACATCCCAGTACTTAGCTGTTCCTGGTAAATTAAAGACATACCACTTTTATCTTTTTTTGTGTGAAAGCAGAGTCAATTATAATGCCGGCTGAGAGGGGTTCCCAAACTTTTTCATATGACTGTATATTTAGAAGATGTTTCCTTTTTCACTTGATCTATTATGACACATTAGAACTCTGTTCACAGGAATGACGTGACATAGTGCTCAAGTCAGCATGAAGCAAATGCCTTAAGGGTGTGAGAAACAGACATGACTGCGTAAATGTGACGAGCATAAATAAATCACACTTTGTCATGTTTATGAGTACACTGTCATTATGAAAAACATTAAAAAAAAATACTAAAAGGACAGCACTTCTCTCACTCTCCCTATCTTCATGTATTTTGCGGAAATTAATATAAAATACAAATAGATTACTTAAGTTTTGTAATTAGGGCATTTAGGCTTTTTCCTCAGAATAACTCAATGATGTTCTTCACTGTTCATAAAACATGAATGTGCCGTTTAAAATATGTAGGACCCCCATTTCTAGTCGAGTTGCAGTCTGTAATCAAAACACAAAAAAAGTATCAAACTGCAGCAAAGTTAAAGCACTGGATTGGAGAAATATGCAGCATTGAGCATTATTTGCATAATATTTGGCACACTGCATAGACATCAACATCTGATTTCAGCATTCAGTTTGACGTTGAACATTTGTTTAGGCTGTTATAAATCACGCAAGTTGTACATAGAGGATCGTGGCACCTCATTGACCTTGATGAGAGGTTAGTCTCACTGCGCTGGTGCTTGTTTATTCATGGCTGACACGTTTGTGGGCAATGGACAACCTAGATGGGAAACCTAGAATCTGCGGCCTAGAAGTGTCTTCCTTATGAGTGCTCCCATTACAAAAACTGCCGCACTAACTAGTTGCAGGAGCCAACAGTAAACAGTTTTTAAGCGGATCACAATGGCCAATGAGAAACAAATGTCCACAACATCCAGTTAACAAGCATCCCACTGATCAGCTGATGCCAAGTGATTGCCATTCTCAGCCCTGGGAAATGTGTATCTTTAGCTTGCCAGATGTTTAACCGTCTTTACCAGCCACCAGGTCTCTGCTGTTGGATGCTTCCATACAGCCAGACGTGGCCTAATAGCTGCAAAGAACTCAAGGTTGTTGATGCTCAGTTGTTGGGCAATATGAGTGATTTAATTGAAAATGTCAAATATCAACTATTATTGAATGAAGGTTAAAACACATCTTACTTAAGAGTTTACAATATAACTAGAATTTGAACTTGGCCTTATTGTCATAATGAGTGCAACTGAATATTTCATGGGAAGAAGACAAAAAAGTGCATTTTATTAGTCGTTGATTGCTTGACTTTAATTACAACTCTATAAATACATTCTCCTTTTAAATGAAACCAAATCCCTATTTGAAAGTCTGTATTTCCTACCAACTGTCCTACAAAAGTTAAACCTGTGAGCTCTATCATGCATGTTTCATCAGCATTATTTCCTCTTCTTTTGATTAATGCAACAAGGATTCAATGTCCTCCAAAAAAACATGACTCAAGAGTCCACATTCAAACTTGTTTACCCTGAGGAAATTAATATAGGCTGATATTTTCAGATTCTTGTTATGTGTATATGTGGAGTTAATTAAGTCAGTACATTCCCATTTCCAGCACTTGGGCTTATCCTTACAATGATTGACACCAAGTATACAAGTGTGGTTTTCTTATTTATGCAACCTCTGCTTTCATTTTTGAAAAGTGGGATTCTGTGTTTACTCTCAGGTTTGCCGAGCAGTTTTCGGTTTCTTCTAATTAAGATTTCAAGCACTTTTTTAGCTACGCTGCAGTTTCCCCAGGCTTCCCAAAGATAATTTGATTAGACTCTTATAGCTCCTCTATTCTGTTTATTGTTTCCTACATGTCCTGAGTGCAACTGAAGCTTGTGCGTCACTTGTTTGCAGACGTTTTACACAAACTAAAACCCTCCAAAGGCATTAGGGAAAGCCTGGTAAATGAAACAGACGGGCTATGGCTTTGTCTCGACAGCGGATTTAAATTGTTCTCTTTCGGTTGCGGTTTAAAAGTAGGGGACTTTTATGTTCGAACCCCGCAGCAGTTTTAGTCATGTAGACCTTTCATTCACCAGCTTCTTTATTGATTTTTCTTCTCATATCGGCCTTCATCGATCAATAAATATAAAGCTGTCGCTCACAGCTTGGCCTTGCTGCCTCTATACACTGACGTCATGTTCTGCCATGTTCCTAAAAAAGCAACACACCCATCTTGTAGGTCATTGGCAGTGATGCCGGTTACCGGCATCGGACCCCTTTTTTCAGTAACGAGTAATCTAACGCGTTACTATCTCCAAACCAGTAATCAGATTAAAGTTACTCATCAAAGTCACTGTGCGTTACTTTTTCTGTCATTTTCCTTAGTGAAACATTTTACATAAATGCACAAATGACTGCGATTGCGATTTAACCCTCTGAACCCGGAGCCCGCAGTACTGCGTTCTATCGGTGATTTCGTTATGTTTTAATACATTATTTAACATTATTAAATCGCAGCAATGTGGTTTAAATATCTCCGGAAAGCTGGGATTCTGTCCTTTCAGGGACGTATTCTCACTATAGTATACGTGACTCACAGCCAGAGATATGTTGCTGAGAGGCGCGAAAATGTATCAATCCTTTCCGTTGCGCTACTGGCTGAGCCGCTTGTCAATCAACATTTTGCGAAAACGTCATCGGCCCTTTCCCTTGCGTGATTGTTAGAGCTGCTTGCTGTCATATTTTGTGAAAAACCATCCAATTAACTTGGTGTAATCACTAAGGACCTCCCCATTACTTGTCAAACATGTTTACAATCACTGAACAAAGGACTCCTATTCATGCTCCTATTTCGACTTCACCACGGCGCGGATGTTCGACAGCTGAGGCCCGCGACGAGATTCAGAGGAGCAGTGATGAGGAAGACGCCAATTCCGACATTGAGGGCTTTGACGAAGAGGAATATGAAGATGACATGGATCCATTTGAAGACGGGTAAGAGCATTTATTTGACAAAACGTCTGTTTTTGTAATGGAAGCTAAGTGTGAACATGTAAACTAGCTTGAATGTTGCGTCCGTGACATGACCGATTTTTTTTTTGGAACTGACGTGACAGAGCTGTATACTCTTGTCGCCAGCCTTCTGTTGTTTGAAAACAAGTAATAGTTTTCAAAAGGTAGAGAATAGAAATATATTTCAATAGTCTTACTTTATTCTCCGCAGTGTCTGTGCATTATTGATTTAGTGGGTGCAACAATGTAGGCTAGGTTCAAAACAGTACAATCTTCCCCGTGTGTCTCAATTTTGTTTGCTAGCTGTCTCGCATAAATGGACACCCGTGTGTGTGTGTGTGTGTGTGTGTGTGTGTGTGTGTGTGTGTGTGTGTGTGTGTGTGTCAATATTTTTGCGTATGAGTACGAAAATGGTGAATGAACCAGCATAGGCATTAATCGGTGGCAGTGCAGCGCTGTCTGTTGTGGGAGATGGAAAGTCGTCATTTAGTCTGTCTGAGGGGAGGAGACAGAAGTTACGAGAGAGAGAGAGAGAGAGAAACAAACATATTGTAGTAGGCTATACAGCTGTTTATAAACGGGTATAATAATTTATTTTAGAAATTGCAAATGAAGCTCTGTGTGTAAATGTAAGATAGCTTGAATTTTGCATCCTTGATATTACAGGGACTGATTTCTCTATTGATAGCACTACTTTTGTTTGAAAATAATAGTAATAGGTGTGTATTCTGTGTAAAAGTATTTCCCTTTACAATTTACAAATAGTAGAGAATGGAAATGTTTTTGCATCGACTTTTATTACACTGTTGTTTGCAAATACAAGTTGTGAAGTTTGAATATTTTTGTTATGAGATAATGGGACTGATTTCTGTGAATCTGTGGCAGCACCAGGTCCAGGAGAAGAGGAGAACCACCCGCAAGAGGTCCCGTGTCCCAACTCCACCAGCACCCCCTACGCAGCAGCGGGCTTTGAAGACTGAGGAAGACCAGGACACCGCTCCTCCTGTCTCCAGGTTTCAACCTGCACACACCCCTGGCCCACAGCTAGGCACACACTTCTACACACCAATTGAGCTCTTCAAATTGTGTTTCACTGCACACACTGTACACACACTCTGTAGCAACACAAACAAACAGGCTGCCAAAAAAATTGCCATGGGTAAAAAGTTTAAATGGACTGATTTGACAGTTGAGGAGTTTTACAAGTACATTGGACTCCTCTTTTACATGGCCTTGGTTAGACTACACCACATTGCTGATTACTGGAGGCAGAACCACAGTTTAACCTGTCCATTTGCGGCAACAGTCATGAGTAGGGACAGATTTGGTGTCATCTCCTGGAACTTACACATAAGTGATCCAGATAAAGATGTAAACAATGATAGGAAGAAGGGAACGCCACAATTCGACAAACTCTTCAGGGTCAAACCTCTCCTCAATTCGATCAAAACCGCAGCAAAGACCTATTTTCATCCACACTAAAACCTGGCTGTGGATGAAAGGATGGTTGCCTCAAAGGTTAAAACCGGAATGACTCAATACATGAAGGCCAAACCTACTTAGTGGGGTTTCAAATTGTTCGTTTTGGTGGACTCAAGCAATGGCTACACCATAGATTTTAACATTTACACAGGGAAAAGTGACATCCTCTCCGGACATGGCCTCTCTTACGATGCTGTAATGTCACTTGTGCAGCCATACCTAGGGACAGGGTATCACATTTACACGGATTGTGATGCGTCCCTTTCATTACACATCCCATGGACCTTTTTATATGTGGTATCAAGTCATTATTCAGTCTCATTTTGCTTAATTCCTCATATGTGGTCAAAGTAGAGTAAGAGACTATTTGTATTTTGGCAAATTTGATTTTAGTCATGTTTTTTTGCACTTCCCAACTTTTTGTGGGAAAATGACAGTGCATTATAGAAGCTAATGCTTTGTAAATGGGGATAATGCTTTCGCTCAGCAGGATAGTACTCTTTTTGTTTTCATGCCTGTTCACTTTTCTTGGCTCATTTGTTGTCTGTCTGTTCTCTTCCAGTTTTCCCTGGTGGAGACAAGACAGTGTGGATCAGGTCCTTCCTCTGGCAGCATCTGAAGTCCTCCTGCATCCACACTATTCATATTTTATTTTAGTATTAGCATGTTAACATTAGTCAATTATTGTATTTCTTCATGATTTTTTTGTAAGTGACATCTATTATAAAAAATCGGACTTCAAATTTCAGCATTTGGCAAAATATATTTTTTTTTTACATTGATCTAGGGCAATATTGAACCTTCCTTACTGAGAGCTGAGAGTGTTCTTAACATTTTGATATGAATCACCTGGGTATTATGTTATCTACTTGCCCTCTAAAATGGTAATTTATAAAAGCATGTAAATCGAGAAAATGCCCTTAAACCTAACCCCATAAAACGTTGGGACAAAAAATAATTTTTGTCATGTTTTTTGTACTTCTCAACCTTTTTTTGGAAAAATTCCAGTGTATTTTAGAAGCTAATGTTTTGGAGAGGCACTTTCAAGAGCCAAAACAATTTGTCCTGGGGAATAAAGGTATTATTACACATAAGTTTCCAAATTTTTCAAAAATCTTACTTCAAATTGCAGCATTTGTGTCAAAATATTTTTTTTCACATTGGTCTAGGACAAAATTGAAACTCCCTAATATAGAGCTGGCAGTGTTCTGAACATTTTGATATGAATCACCTGGGTATTATGTTATCTACTTGCCCTCTAAAATGGTAATTTATAAAAGCATGTAAAATCGAGAAAATGCCCTTAGATCTCAACCCAAAAAACGTTTGGACAAAAAGATCATTTTAGTCATGTTTTTTGCTCTTCCCAAGCTTTTTATGGAAAAATTCCAGTACATTTTAGAAGCTAATGTTTTGGAGAAGCAATTTCAAGAGCCAAAATAACTCAATCAGATGAATAAAGGTATTATTTCACACAAATTTCGAAATTTTTCAAAAATCGGACTTCAAATTTCAACATTTATGTCAGAATATTTTTTTTACATTGGACTAGGGCAACATTGAACCTTCCACACTGAGAGCTGAGAGTGTTCTGAACATTTTGATATGAATCACCTGGGTTTTATGTTATCTACTTGCCCTCTAAAATGGTAATTTATAAAAGCATGTAAAATCGAGAAAATGCCCTCAGGGCTCAGAGGGTTAATGTAGGCTAAATAAATGTGTCTCTAAACGCTCCAACTGCTCCAACCGCTCCTCTCGTCTTTTTGGTAGCGCCCCTCGTCTCTGACATGCAGCGTGTGTGTGTGTGTGTGTGTGTGTGTGTGTGTGCAGTAGCATTACGGCCGAGTCTAAGCTGAACTGTGGCGCAAAACAAACGTTTCCCCCATGGTTCCCCCCCCCCCCATGAAATATAGCGTCTGCTATGGGGATATTTAGGATTCGGGTACGGTGACGTTGAAGAGATAGAAGTGTTTAAAACTTGGAAACTTATAGTCACGTGGCGACCGGTGGCCGCACACACCCAGTCTGTCAACACATGAGACATCGTAGAGAAAAGTCAAATTAATGCATGAGAGTGAAGGGCCAATCACGTTAAGTTTAAAGACACTGCTACTGTCTTTGCACTTTGGAGGAATGCATTTATTTTCATGGGGGGAGAAAGGTTTTTTTTTTATTACATTTTTCAAACCATAATTTTTTATTATTTTGAAAACAGTATGCCTATAGGCTACTAGCCTACAATCTTTATTTTTTATATGTTTAATGATTCTTAATATGTGCATGTTTTAAATTGAGATATATGGGTTTCAAAACCTGTAAAGTAACGTTTAAAGTAACTTGTAATCTAACTTAGTTACTTTTAACACCAAGTAATCAGTAAAGTAACTAAGTTACTATTTCAAGGAGTAACTAGTAATTAGTAATCAGATTACTTTTTCAAAGTAACTGTGGCAACACTGGTCATTGGTCTCTCATCCCTTTCTTTGCCTTTTCCGTTTCCCTACGCATGGCACATACAAAGAAGAATTACACTGCATTTAGCTACCATAGAGACCGGCATGAATATCGTTTGGTCGAATGTCGCATTCTTCTGCCTTGCCTACCATGTTTCTGTCCATGTCCATCCTCTGCTTTACGGCGACATTGTCTGATGTGAATGCAGAGAACTGTCTCGTTAGCTGCTAGAGACCAACAATGTCTTATTTTCTGAGGTCGTTCCATTACTCCCCTCTTCCTGCTGCCATCATCCCTTCATTTGTCCATTCATCTAACCGCTTTAACAAACAACTGTATACACTGTGAATCACACACGCACGCACACACATGTACACACACACACACAATGGCTTTCATGATGCATTGACATTTCCCTGGCTTATCCTTCGCAACTAGATTTCTCCTTATGCCTCTCTGCAGTGGTCATGGCTAAATAGCAAATATGTTAACCTCTGTTCTTTTTACTTTAAACTTTTCCATCCATTTTTTCTTATCTCACTTTTCCCTTTCTCGATTCTTCTCTCGGTGTCTGTTCGTATTCATTGATGAATTACAACAATTCAGATAACCTTCCTTTAATTTGTGGTTGGTCGGCTTATGCGAGAGGGGCGTATCCATGGCAACACTGACATTTTACAAGAGTCAATATAATGCTATTGTGACCGAGCATTTGATTGTGATCGAGTCCAGCAGCTGACAGCTGGGGACAAACCAGATCCAACCAGACTTTTGGGGCTATGAATAATGTGTGTGTGTGTGTGTGTGTGTGTGTGTGTGTGTGTGTGTGTGTGTGTGTGTGTGTGTGTGTGTGTGTGTGTGTGTGTGTGTGTGCTTAGTTGGTGGTGGGTCTGTTGATTGATTTGTAGAGGGAATGTTTCATTTGAATTGAAGTCAAAAGAGCGTCTCTATTGAAATGTTTCCTTCCTGCCCCTACTGAGCATTGACCTATTCTCTCTCTCTCTCTTTCTATCTCTCTCACCCTCGTCCCCTCTCTGTCTCTGGCTTTCTGTCTTTCATTCTGTATGGATGCTTGACAGCCAGCTTCCCCTCTCGATACACTCAAAACCCCTTCAGTGCAGATAGGGAAGTATCACTGCAAAACTATTTTTGGGAGCAGTAAGCTTCAGCTGAACACTGCTGTACATTAGTTTGTGGAAATAGTTATATTTGCCCATAAGACATGAGATACTTGCCTCCCGCATCTGCTCCAAAAAAATATTGGAGCAGGTAAGCAGGTTGGAGCAGGTAAGAAAGACCTCATGAAATTACATCATTCTTTCCCTACCCCCTCATATTGCAGCACAGAGAATGTTATGGGCAAGATGATGTTAATGTCTGGACATCATTCATATTTATGAAGCTGGTAGATGGTACGGTATTTATTTCACTCTTAATTTCTGCAGTCTGCCCTATTTGTTCCCATTTGTCTTGTAAATGATATCTACAATTACAATGGCTTCGTTGTGTAGTGAATAGCAACACTTGAATACTTCTCTAGTTGACACTCTTGTTAATTTAATTATTTAAAACTGTTGTACCAATGCGATCATCTGCCAAGCACCGATATACTAACACACACACACACACACACACACACACACACACACACACACACACACACACACACACACACACACACACACACAAAGCATACTAGAACACAACCACTGTATTCACTGAGGATACACATTAAAAGTAACCTCCCTTAAAGAGCATTTGGCCTAGTGGAGTGCCATGCGACCAGTGGACAATACACATACACATTTATAAACAGTAAACAGTGATATACTGGGGATAGTGCGAGGGCACACACATCAACACACGTACACACAGTGCATGTAGAAAGACACCCATGCTTGTGTTTTATGAGTCATAAACCACACAGGCAGGGAGAAGCCAAAAAACTTTTCCTGATTTGATTTGATGCTCTTTGGATACAAAGTGCTCTCTTGTGGTCTTGCTTCCTTTTATATAGCACAATTGAATTCAGGCTCTATTGACATGAGAGCTGGCTGTTTTACCAACAATAAAATACAAACAATCATCATGGTTTGGTTTGTATCCCCACTGCACCTGTCAGTGTCTCCACCTTTGTGCATGAAATTGGATTAAAGTCACACACACACACACACACACACACACACACACACACACACACACACACACACACACACACACACACACACACACACACACAACCAGGAGCATTGCCTCATGTTCTGAAAATTCTGGGACATACTCTGTAACCAGGGACAAGAGAATAATTAATCTGTTGAGTGTGTCACATGTGCTCATGCATTTGCTCTCACCCTTTTTACCCTGTAGGGAGATCGTGATTGTGTTGCTCACTGCCAAACTAGCCACCCTATTCTCTCTCTTTCTATCCATCTCTTGATCTCTTTCAGTCACTCTCAGGCTTAACCCCCCCTCCCTCCCTGTTGCTGCTATTGTTGTGATTTTAGCTTTCCCTTTTTTAAAGCCATTTAATTTAGTGCTGCTTCCAACTGGCACACAAAGGAACAGAGGTATAAAAAAGTAATGGAGGCAATATGGTCAAATAGAAGGGAGGCAGACCATGGAGTCTTAACATAACTTAAATTCATTATACAATTCTAACAGTTTATATTGCAATTCAAACTATTACACTGTTGTTTTCATGTATATTTTGAAACTAGTTTGACTAGCTGCTCAAACTCATCAAAAGTCATAGAATCTTAAGAAACATATTACATTTGCAGGTGTTGCATATATATATATATATATATATATATATATATATATATATATATATATATATATATATATATATATATATATATATATATATATATATCAGTGCATTGCCAGGTGCCTCACTCTCTCTGTCGC
>OX442351.1:22938527-22973527 GCA_949357725.1 Hyperoplus immaculatus
GCAACTGTAAACAGATAGGGGAGTGAGCAAGAGTAAAATGAGTTGTTTGGGAGGATAGGTCGGAGGTGCAAAGGAAGGAAAAAATCCGAGAGAAGAAAGTGCATAAGGATGGATGGACAAATGGTTAGACAACGGCTATACTGCTATAGTTGTTTTCTTTGTAAGATGGACTGGCAAGGTGATGCAAAAGGGCTCTGTGAAGGGGATTTGAGCAGTCTGGGCAGAATAACCAAGAGAAGAGGGATGCCTATTGGAGAACAAGTACCTGAATAAATGAGAGGAGAGATTACCGAGTGGACAAAGAAGGAAACAAGTGCAGATGCAGAGAGAAGTGGAAGATGAAGGAGGAGAGATTGGGAAAGAAGATGATAGGCACTTGGGTGGCGAGGAGAGGAAAAGAGAGTGTTTCCCGGGTGTATCATCTTGGGACCACAGTGGTTAGAGCGTTTGGATATGCTGTCTGTTGAATGCTAATGGCTTATAGTGTATCTCTGTGTATATGAATGTTCTCGGCATCCATTGAGGCTACAGTTTTATCACACATTTCCTTTGGGAGAATAGTGTCTGAGGTAAACCATCTTAAAAGGCATCCTGCCATCTATTTTGTGTAAACTAACCCCTGTATAGCCATTCATTCATTCAAATTGTATCAATGCCCCGCAGAGACAATCACACTTTCCTGCTGTCCTTTTGAGGACCTGAATATATACACCCAGTTGACATCGCAGATTGTTTATGATCACAAATTGTCTAAATCAGATTATCCAAGAAGACCATAAGAAATAACAATTGAACTCCTAAATTGGCACATACTCAGTTGTAATGTATTTTTTCTACTAACTAAATACTATGTAGCAGGGTAAGCAACATGGAAATATTTGACAATCATCAACATATACACAGCATGGATAACCTGTTCAAGTCTGTCACTTTGGTTTCGGTGTTTACTTTCGCAAGCGCACTACAGTATAGCATGCAGCCTACACAATTTTATGATGAGGCAAATAAACCCCCAGATTATTCAAACAGAAATAAGACGTGTATCAAAGCTAGAGGAAATAGGTTAAGACAATGTGACTGTGAAGGCAACCAGAGCTTCATGCAGACTTACTCTGCTTAAGCAAATTTGCAAATTTAAACGCATGCCTGGGTGTTGCTACTAGGACGCAAGAGGTTATTCCAGCAGTGTTCGGGATCACATGTATGAACCTATTGTGCCTGAGGAGCTCATGTGATGTCCACAAACAAAAATATGTCGATCATAGGAATTATAGTTTGGATTTTTGTACATCATAAACCTTTCACTTACTGTACGCGCAAGTCCATTGTCTAGTGCAAAATCCCATTCCAGCTCTCTGATTAATGGGAGGGAGTCTGTTTTTCTTACAGTACAATACAGGACCACAGACTGTGAACAGTTTTGTGGGAACTATATGACTAAGGGAAACAGAGCCTGTTTTGTGTAGGGAAGCTGGGGAACATAAAGATACGTCCTACTTTGGTTTTCTGTCATTCGGCTTGCAGTACATTTTTGGTCAGGGAGCATCCAAATGGGTTGTGACAACCTTTGATACTGAGGGGATTGAAAATACCTGATGGTTCAAAATCAACTCTTGTCAAATTTCATTATTGTTGATTTATGTCTTTGCAGGCGATTTCCTGAACAACATAAATAGATAACAAAAACAAAAACCACCAAGTCATTAGTTGCATCAAGCAGATTTTATAAGTGATTGTAACATACTGCTGTTGGGCTGAAATGTTAACTCACTTTGTTTTTTTAGCAAACAAGTTGCCTAGTTTTTTTCTGAAGAGAGCTCCAGTCTTGAACACTTAAAAAATTCCCACTAACCCCAACCCTACATGGATGAATAAAACGATGGGACATTCAAACCATCACACTCTGCAGAGCTTAATTGAATTACACCCTGTCCACTTCTTTGTGCAGTGAGGGTGTAAGTAGGAGGTAGATCAAGACGGTGAATAAGACCTACATGGCAAGGGAGTTAATGTGAGTGTGTGTGTCCCTGAGGCAGAAGTATGCACATCATCCGTATACATATTAAAGTAATGGAAGTGTCATTAAAATAGGATTACACTGTGTTTTGCCCCCCCCCCCCGCCCGCAGAGTAATGCATGTAACTTGAATTTAAGTTGGCGCTTGTGGGAAATTATGGTGTGTGTGTCTGTGTGTGTGTGTGTGTGTTCATTAGTAATCTAATTGATTTATTCATACACAAATAATAAACGTGTCACCATATATTGGTAACTAATACAGTAATTGTAAGAAAAAATCCTATCGTATCATAAATCCTATCATATAACGTAAAAATATATCACAACAACACTAGACAAATATATGTAGACACTTGACTTTATATATCAGTAGGGGAGAGTGGTCTAAGTTGTGCAACTTTTCACTCAAAGTGACTTTAAAGTAAGGCCTTGACAGTAAAGTCTCCAACTCAAATATGTACATATATTTCAGGGTGTTGTGCATCCCTGGCAATAAAAACTTTGGATCTGGAATAAACTGTAGAAGAAATATAGCTTTCGGAAAAAAAGTTGTCTTGTTGCACAACTTGCCCCCGGTGTGGTGTAAGTTGTGCGGTTGGAGAGAATACCATGGGGTGAATTGTGCCATTGATATATATCTCATAAACTGTAATGCAAGACAAATCCATTAGACAATCACTTTTTTAAGGTGTATTTAAAGTAAATAAAGTAAATAGTTGACAAAGATTGAAGGACAATTTTCTTAAACAAGACCTAGCAGATCTAGGTGGTTTTGCCTGCAAAGCTCACAATGACAAAGTCACCATCATCACCTTTCTGGCCATCTGAACTCTCATCAGTGGTGTTGTTAAGTGGAATTGAGATGTCACTCTCTTCTGAGCTACTGTAGACAATCACTTTCTTTTGGTGACCAGCGTATACAGCCATGCCACTGGCACAACTCTCAGAAATGTACTTTGCACTAGTTGCTCCGTGCTTTGGAACCAACTGCCACCTGACAAATGTGATTCCCCCTACATTGCTGCCTTTAAATCAAGGCTCAAAACCCATATGTACACCCTGGTGTTTCCTCCCCATTAAAGAGGACCTATGATGCTTTTTGACTTTTATGACCTATAAACGTTGTTATGATGATTTATAGTCATGCTTAACCATACTAAATTATCAAATAATGACTTACATGCATTTCGACGTATTCCCTGCTGACCGTCTGGGGTGTCTGTGCAGAGCACTAAACACTATTCTAGCCAGTCGAGAAGTCACGTCTTCAAAGCGGTCTACCCTTTCATAATTTGTGACGTCGCATAAAACTTTGTGATGTCTCCACGCGGATGTTTCCATGTATGGTAATGCTGTCACTTCCCTGTTCGCGTCTGCCTCGCGCCCTTATAGGTCCATGCTCGCGCTTCCCGCCACTGAAAGTGTTCCGGAAGGAAGGTAACCAATCACAACGGAGTGGGGTTTGCAGAAGGGGGGGGGGAGGGGAGCGGAGATGGCCGAAGCACAGGCGGAGGGAGCGGAGATGGCCGAAGCACACACACTCAAGTGTTGACAGGACGTGCTGGATCGCCAAAATAAGAGAAAGAGCTTCCCGAAAATCTTCATAGTTTTTTGTGATGTGATTCGTGTCAGGTTGCTCTATAGCAGTGTAAAAGAAGATATTAAGACCAGAAAAGTAGTATAATAGGATCTCTTTAACTATCTTACCTCTGCACTACTATCTGTGTTTATGTGGATGTATGGGCTTTACGTCTTTTATTTTGGTTATTGTTATTTTACCTTCATTGTTTATCTACTGAATGCACTATGTACAGCACTTTGGACAGTGCAAACTGTCATAAATGTGCTTTTATAAATACATTTTACTTACTTACTTACTTATAACTCACCTAGGCCCTTTGGCACAAATCACCCCATCCCCAGAATTTTGGATAATAGGCATGACGCAGCAATTTAGGGCTGACATTGTGCTAACTATATAGACTCAAAGTGTAGCATACCAAAGCACTAAAACAAATGTTTTCAAACGTGTCTATAATTGTTCAGACACAATAATCAAAAAACCTTGATCATGGAAATTTTACTTTGAAAGGCAAAACACAGTTTTTTGAGCTTAAATGTGCTTATATCTTATTCCCTGTGTCTCCCTTCTTTACAGGATGAGTCAAATGGATGGCTCTTCTTAAATATGTGGTCACATTTCCAATTTCTTCCACGGTTTTCTAGAAACAAGGGGTGGCACAACTTCCAAAATGCACAACTTAGGCCACTCTCCCCTATAGTGTATTTAACATTTATTGACCTGTGGCAGTGAACTATTTTTATTTTCTTATTTTCATGCCTTTCCACAGATTTGTTGTGATGAACATCCTCCAGTCTCTTTAATATTTTCATACACTTGCTGAATTGAGCCCAAGGTAATATTTAATCCGTTGACACACATGGGGCCAAAAGTCCCAGTCTAGGGAACCACTGCAAACCACTGCATCACTTTAATTCCTTCTGAATCAAAAATGACCATTTTAATGGGTAGTCAGTTCCTGATGGCTTTATGATAAGTTAATCTTGCTTCGCAAACATGAGCATTATTCCTAGAGCGAGTAGATAAATACGGTCCCAGGGTGCGTCCTCAAACTGATAATCTTTTTTCTTTTCTTTTTTTATAAACATTTGCTTACATTTATGAACTTGTTGTGATTTGACCTTAGCGTTACATGCTGATTTGACCTTACACTAGATGTGTTTGCTTATAGTGTGTATCTCCTCATACATTCAATGCAACGTTATCAAGGAGGCTTTAAAAGATTATTTACAGGTGGGTAATATTTGTTTTAAAATGTCAACGAGAAATGCCTTTCTGATGATTTAATGCAAGAAGTAGGACTAGTAAAAAGAATCTGGTTTATTTGAATATTAAAATTCAAATGACAACTTTTGACCAACTGTATTAACACAATGCATTGTGTACACTTCAAATTACTACTGACAACTTTTTCCAAAGCATTTCACTGTTTTAAGATGTCTGCCTTCCTTCTTTCTTGCTGGTACTGCCTTGTCTCTGGGGTGTTGGAATCAATAGACACATGATGACCATCATGGGGCGACTGTGGCTCAGCTGGTAGAGCGGGTCGGCCGATGATCAAAGGGTTGGAGGTTCGATCCCCGCCCTGCCACCTGTGTCATAGTTGTTGTGTCCTTGGGCAAGACACTTCACCCACCTTGCCTCGTGTGAATGTCGATAGTTAGCCTGCTATCGGTGTATGAATGTGTGTGTGAATGGTAACGTGGGAAAGGAAAACAGGTCTCCCTTGCAAAAGAGTCTTCGGTCTCAATGGGATATACCTGTATAAATAAAGGTTAAAAAAAAAAAAAAAAATCAACACCATTAATTAGCACAATGTCTACCTCCTACAGATCTTTCATTGACACTTAAATCCCTCCCGGCAGTGCTAGGGAATCACAGAGGTGGCCTATGTATGATTTATTTCACCATACAATTTTGTCCTTTGAGTAAAATTGTAGACAAAAGATGACATGATAAGGAAAATGAAAACTCTACCCTTCCACTTTACAGTACAGAGCCGGTTCATAAATCATCAACATATGCCCTGCCATGGGAAAACCTGGCCATGCTGAAGTGCTGGAGCCAAACAGAGATGTTCATTAAGTTTCTAGACATAGGCTCATTGCTTAAAGATGTCATCTTTGACCCTGTTGATTCCCAACATTCTTTGTGTAGAAATGGATAGAGGAGGTTTGATTGCTGACACTCGTACTTGTGATGTGAGTGGTCCAACGTCATTGCCGAAATGACTAGAACACTCTACCCATCTTTCAGGAAGTGGTAACCAAGTACGTGTACAGCTAGTAGAAGTGCAGGCCACAACATTAGATTGTGCACAGCATCGATAAGTGTCTACAGCTTGCAATCAAAGTAAAGAGCTGGTATGTCTCATTTGCTACTCTGGTGCCCTGGCACTGCCTTCCAGTTTTTTGGAAAGAGAGGGCATGATGCCACTATTAGACTCTTGATCAATTTCACCGCGTACCTTTGCCAACCTGCTGGCAATACAAATGCATTAACACGAGAGGCGAGCAACCAAATATCCCATCAGTGTTTACCCTTGAATGGCCCAAATACCTGTCACGGCACGCAGGTGGGTTTTCTGTGCTGACAGCAGCATGATCAGTGCCAAGGCAGCTGAAACATGTCTGCTGGTGATTAAACTGGGACAAGGGCAGGAGTGTGGCGAAGCCAACCTTGGCTTTCATTTTTTATCTCCATTTACTATATATTTGCCAAAACAGATAAATACACAAGAAAGACAGTACAACAACACAATGGTATGCCTATTGCACCACGTGTAAGGTGGAAGAAGGGAAGGCACAATGTCAGTGCAGATATTCAGCACCCTGATATGCACACAGCAAGCTGTGAGTCTATATATAACTTTGTGCAATGGTACTGTTTAGAAAATGGATTGGCAGTAATAAATACTTACATTGTAGTACATGGGATAAGACATGCACATTAACCAGTATGGTTATTCAAGCAGATACTTGAAGAGCATCGGCTGAGTAGTTGAGGCTAAATGAGAGACGGAAATAAAGAGAGAGAAAAGCCCACAATATAAGTCAAGGTTGAGAGAAAAACCTGATGCACGGAACCCCGTCTCCACCTTCTCCCTCTCTTTTGCCCTCACTGTCTCTCTCTCATCCTCAGCTCTCAGAGATGGTGTCTACAGCATAGTAATGAATCGGCTGCACTCCCCCAAAGCCTGGAGAATGGGCCCCATTAAACTGCATTAAAATACAATAAGGCGTCTGTGTGTGTGTGGTGTGTGTGTGTGTGTGTGTGTGTGTGTGTGTGTGTGTGTGTGTGTGTGCAAGCGTGCATGTGCAAGCATTTGTGCATGTGAGTGACTGAAAGCCAATATATCCCTTCCTCTCGCCCTGTATTTCATTCTCACTCTTGGTTTCTAATTCATTTTCTCTCTGGCCCCGTGGCTCTCTCTCCTCCCTTTGTGCCCCTGCCCCCCCTGTTCCTCAACCTCCTACTGCCAGCCATCCATCCATCCATCCCTCTCCTTTCCGCCTCTTTGTTCTGTGGCACCAGCTAACCCAAGCTCTTACACCAATCTTCTATCCCCCTCATTCCTCTATACCTCTATATTCAGTCATATTTTGTTGGCTGCATGCAGATGACAATTGATAATATACAACTATGCATGTGTGTTCTTAATCTATTTGTTTGAATTGTTATCCGATTCTGTTTTTTTTTATTCAATTCTGTATTTGTGCGCACCACTCTTTGTGCAGGCAGCTGCATGTGTGTGAGTGTGACACCATACCCTCTCCTGTGTATTCTAATGGGGATTAGGAAGCATGACTTCCAATTTCCAGGGACTGCCTCTGTGCCTTTCAACCTACAGACTTCTAAAAGAGAAAGGAAAAAAATTGCCTTAGTGCGGCTCAGCCCAGCACATAACACAATGCAACACAACGGACCAGAGTGTAAAGTGGAATTCACATCACCACAGGAAAGAAACAAACAAGTACCCCAAGAGTCAAAAAAAATGTATGAATATAAAACAGTTGATTTCCTCAAATCATTTCCATCCTCCTGCAAGGCAAATCTGTCTTTACTTGTTACTATTTTGTCTCACAGAAGAAACAAATTGAATATGTTTTTATATCTAGTCACCAAATGACATTAAGGTTGTAAGTCCTTTCTAAAGTGCATTCAGTAACTGATGACCTGGAGCAGTGACCAGTAGTATTTTGAAAGTCATTAGCAAACCATTAATTCTTTATAATCCTTCAACAATACCTGGCAAGTATTTCATGACAATACCAGCAACGGAAATGTTTTGTGACGAGATGAGGTGTATTTCCAAATGAGTCATCTTAACATTCAAGGGTCTCCTGGAGGTCTGTTGTACCCACATTATCAAATACTTCTCTCTCCAATAGTGCTTCTATGGGTGATATCTGATACAGTTAATGAAATAGCTTTCTTTCCCAGATGGAGGTAAACACATCTGCTTTGTGTGGCAATGCTTTGATCTCAGGAACACAATGTGCAAACTTGCATAGCTGAGAGTAGAAGAGGGGGAGATGTTCCCTGAATCCACCGCACAGCAAAAAGAATACCAGAATTGGAAGAAGACACAAGGGTTACATAGATCATCCATCACATTTGTATTTATTATTGAGACCTTATTATTCTATATCTCAAAAAAGTCATTCTCAAAATACAGTATTTTAGATCTAAACCAATATCAGGAAGCATATGAAATGTGGAATTTCTGATGACAAACATACTATGCGAAACAGATTACTGATACATGGTCCACAATGTCTCCTTACTGATGGACAAGTCTAATCAGAAGCTGCAGGTATATAATTAATCGGGGCGGCAGTGGCGAAGTGGGTAGGGAGTTCGCCTCTGGTGTGCAGGGTCGGAGGTTCGATCCCCGTCTCCCCGCCACATGTCGAAGTGTCCCTGGGCAAGACACTGAACCCCGAATTGCTCCCGATAGTTAGCTTAGTTAGCTTAGCACCCTAGTGCTAAGCCTACCCTGCGTGGTAGCTGCTGCTATCGGTGTATGAATGTGTGTGTGACTGGGTGAATGTGTACAAAAACAATGTAAAGCGCTTTGGGTCTGTGATAAACGGAGATATAGCGCTATACAAGTCCATTTACCATACCATAATAATAATATGGTTGGTTTTGGTCTCGGTTTCAAACTTTCAAACACTAAGAACATTGGTGTGGAATTCTTTAGAAATGTAATGCTGTTTGATCCCTTAGTGAATGCCGTGCTACCTTATCTCTAATAGATACGCCAATAAGCCTTTGTTGGAGGTATAGTTTGTTGTGTATAAGTGTGAATACTATATTTCGGTAGAACATGTTCACAAAAGTTCCTTTTGAAGTAAGCACACTTTTAAAAGAATAAAAATTAATAACTTTCACGGCTCACCATTCAGTTCATCTTCTGAACTATACTATGGTATACGTGAGACATCTTTTTTTCATGGCCTTCCATTTTTATTTGAACCTGAATAGACAGATGAAGAACTAAACCAAATAAAAGAAAAGACATGGAGACTGGAGCCATAAGCTAAACGACATCATGTCCAGCAAGTCACCCCACTTCAAGAGACCTGTGTAATACTGAGTGGAAATTCATGTTCGAGCTCCAAGCAGTGCTCTGGGGGATATATGTCACAGTTATTTAACTGTATGTAGTTGAGTCTTTTTCAAAATATGTTCTCTCCAAAATCTCTGCTTTGGATTGATAAATAATCCTTACCAACATGATATGTTAGCCAGGTTCAAAATTATAATAGACAAATAACCATTTGGATTGGATTTGATGCACGTGTTGACCCATATGTTCTTGAGTTTTCTAATAATCAATAAATCAAAGGATTAGATTTTGATCAGGATTGAAAAACATATATCTTAAACACACAGGAAAATAATTACACCATTTTAAATTACTGGAGTATCCTGTATAATTGATGTTTGCACATCACTGCTTTTTAGTGTGGTCCCCTAAAAACCGTCTCTAATTTTGGCTAATTGCAGCACATTGACTTTTCTGGTCTCAAGCTCTGGATTGTAGCTACACAATTATAATATTGAGACATTAGATCAAGTTGAGGCAACTGTTAGCAATGTGATTACCAGAATGAATAATGTGTTTATTAGATCATAGGCTTCCTTCAACCATCACACTAATATTTGTCCTTCCTCCATTTATTCTAATAATGATGCTAAGGGCGGTAAACCATTTGTAGCTAACTGTGTGTGGTATTTGCAAAAATATGTTATGCAGGTCTAGCTGTGTTATCCTATAACAAAGGCAAGGCAAGTTTATTTATATAGCACAATTCAAACACAAGGCCACTCAAAGTGCTTTACAGGGGCAAGATTAAAATACATAAAACACATTAGAAGACATTTAAAAGCGAATGAAAAGAAGTAAAACATTTAAATAAAATGAAAAGTAACTCCCGCCTTCGTTCTACCAGGCCTGTATTTCCCTGTTGTTAAAAAAGGATAAAGATCCTCTAGATTGTGCATCATACCGACCAATTTCACTATTAAATACGGATGTGAAGATACTTGCTAAAATTCTCGCCCACAGATTGGAGGATGTTCTCCCCTCTATTATATCCCCCGACCAAACTGGGTTTATAAAGGGACGCCAATCATTTTATAACATCCGCCGGCTAATGAACATTTTATATTCCCCCAGAAATATTGAATCAGAATGCCTTGCTTCTATGGATGCTGAAAAAGCATTTGATAGAGTAGAATGGAATTATTTGTTTTTCACCCTTGAGAAATTCGGTCTGGGTCCCGTTTTCACTTCTTGGGTTAAATTGTTATATGCATGCCCTTCTGCCTCAGTATTAACAAACAGCCGTTACTCAAGTAGTTTTGATCTGCATCGTGGGACCCGGCAGGGTTGTCCTTTGAGCCCACTCCTTTTTGCTATTGCAATCGAACCACTTGCGATTGCCATTCGCGGTAACAAACAGATTCAGGGGATATGGAGAGGAGGAATTGAACATAAGGTATCATTATACGCCGATGACTTACTTTTGTTTGTCGCCAAGCCAGCCACCTCTTTACCGGAGGCACTTTCTGTGTTGGAGGTCTTTAGTCAGTTTTCTGGCTATAAACTTAACCTGAGTAAGAGCGAACTCTTTCCGATTAATAAAGAAGCTCTTAAACTTGATTATACAGCTCTCCCACTCAAAGTGGTGACAGATCAGCTGAGTTACCTTGGGGTATGTTTTACCAGAAATTTTAAAAACCTATTTAAATCGAACTTCCTCAAATTATTGGATCAGGCGAAGCAAATATTATCGAAGTGGTCTCCTCTGGCTTTCTCTCTCATAGGTAGAATAAATTCAATTAAAATGACATTACTCCCAAAGTTCCTATATCTATTCCAATGTCTCCCCATCTTTCTCCCCAAATCATTTTTTCAGGCCCTTGACTCATTAATGATAAATTATATTTGGAATGGTAAACACCCTCGGTTAAGGAAAGCATTTCTTCAAAGACCAAAACAAACAGGCGGAATGGCCCTCCCTAATTTCCAATACTATTACTGGGCTGCTAATATCCGTTCTTTAGTGTATTGGGTGCATTTTCACCTTGACGACTCAGCCCCAGTATGGGTAACAATGGAGTCCAGCGCTGTTAGCCCATTGTCTCTATCTGCCCTCTTAAGCGCCGCACTTCCACTCTCTTCGGCTATTCCCAACAGTAATCCCGTGATTAAGCACTCCCTTCGAATTTGGACCCAATTTAGGAAGAATTTTGGAATGCAGAATTTTTCACTTTTCAGCCCAATTGCAGCTAATCATTTGTTTACTCCCTCGACGGTGGATGGTGCATTCAAGATCTGGCGTAAAAAAGGCTTAAAATGCATTGGTGATTTATTTATTAATGATCTATTTGCTAGTTTTTCCCAATTGACAAAACATTTTGGTATCGAAAAGACAAATTTTTTCCGATTTCTGCAAATCAGGCATTTTACACAGAAGTTAATTCCCCAATTCCCTTATAAACCGCCAGCCAATCATGTCGATTTGTTTCTTTCTGTAAACCCCACATTAAAAGGCTCAATTTCTGTGTTTTTCAACCTTATTTCAAAGTTGCATAGCCCCTCATTAGCAGCTATAAAAACCCTGTGGGAGCAGGACCTAGGTTCTGCCTTCACAGATCACATGTGGGATTCAGTCCTGGATCGAATACACTCTACCTCCATGTGCGCCCGACATGCTCTTGTGCAATTTAAGATAGTACATCGTATCCACATATCTAAAACTAAATTAGCTCGTATGTTCCCCGATGTAGACCCGACCTGTGATAGCTGTAAGAGCGCACCGGCATCACTCTTTCACATGTACTGGTTGTGTCCCACTTTGACTGGGTTCTGGACATCAGTTTTTAAAACAATTTCTGAAGTACTTCAGCATCAAATTGAGCCGAACCCTTTCACTGCAATTTTTGGCATCGCCCCCAATTCAGGCTTGCCTAAAGTGAAGCTAAAGGTACTGGCCTTCACCTCTTTACTTGCTCGTAGGGCTATTTTACTTAAATGGAAAGATCCTGCTCCTCCTTCCCACTCACATTGGATTAGAGACATTATGTCATGTATGAATCTGGAAAAAATTCGTTGCACTACCCAGGGATCTGAGACTAAATTTCATAAAATATGGCGCCCCTTCCTAGATTATTTTAACAAACCGACCACATTAATTGAAGAGTAGCTACCCCCTCCCCTTTTTTATTTGATTCAATTTTATTTCTGTTTTTTTTTTTTTTTTTTCTTTCATATTGATTGTTTGTTTTTGTTTCTTGTGGTGTGTGTTTTGTGTTGTTGGGTATGAGGGTGGGATGTGGGTGGGGTGTGTTCGGGAGAAAAAGGGGAAAAAATGTTGTACTTGATGTGCTACAATTTTGTTGTTATTAACATTTAATAAAAAAACCTTTGAAAAAAAAAAAAAAAAAATAAAATGAAAAGTACAGGTTAAAATGGAAACAGAAAAGTCTTCAGACTCGATTTAAAAGAACTGAGGGTTGCAGCAGACCTCAAGTTTTCTGGGAGTTTGTTCCAGATATTTGGTGCATAAAAACTAAAAGCTGCTTCTCCTCGTTTAGTCCTAAC
This sequence comes from Hyperoplus immaculatus, assembly GCA_949357725.1. NCBI lineage: Eukaryota > Metazoa > Chordata > Actinopteri > Uranoscopiformes > Ammodytidae > Hyperoplus > Hyperoplus immaculatus. The sequence goes on from OX442351.1 coordinate 22,951,244, forward strand.
TCTTGGGAATGTAAGTAAACCTGTCCTAGACGACCTAAGGGCTCTGGACGGTTCATAACATGTCAGCAGATCAGTAATGTATTTTGGCGCTAAACCATTTAGTGCTTTGTAAACCAACATCAGTATTTTGAAATCAATTCTTTAAGTGACAGGAAGCCAGTGTAAAGACCTCAGAACTGGGGTAATGTGATCCACTTTTTTGGTCCTAGTGAGGACTCGAGCAGCAGCGTTCTGAATTAGCTGAAGCTGTCTGATTGATTTTTTTGGAAGGCCTGCAAGGACACTGTTACAGTAGTCAAGTCTACTAAAGATAAATGCATGGACAAGTTTTTCTAAATCTTGCTGAGACATAAGTCCTTTAATTCTTGATATGTTTTTAAGGTGGTAGTATGCTGACTTATTAATTGATTTAATGTGTTTCTTGAAATTCAAGACGGTCCATGACAACACCAAGATTTCTGGCTTGGTGTGTGGTTTCTAGCATAACAGATGTAAGCTGTGTGCTGACTTTTAATTGTTCATCTTTGGCATCAAAGACAATTACTTCAGTTTTGTCGTTGTTTAATTGAAGGAAATTTTGGCACATCCAATCATTGATTTGTTCAATGCACTTACTCAGTGCTTGTATCGGACTGTAGTCCCCTGGTGATATGGTTATATAAATGTGTGTGTCGTCTGCATAATTATGGTAGCATAATTTGTTCTTATTCATAATCTGAGCTAGTGGGATCATGTATATGTTAAACAGAAGAGGCCCAAGAATGGAACCTTGGGGGACCCCGCATTCAATATGTGTCCGCTCAGATGTGAAATTGCCTATTGACACATAGTAGTCTCTGTCCTTTAAGTAGGATTCAAACCAGTTTAGTACAGTTCCAGAGAGTCCAACCCAGTTTGCTAGACGATCTAGTAATATGCTGTGGTCAACTGTGTCAAAAGCGGCACTGAGGGAATCTCTGTATCTCATTTTCTCTTCACTCTAAATCTCTCTTCCTCTTGCCCATTCGGCTTCCTTTTGTCTTGGGAGTCAGAAGAAATCATAGGGTCAATTCTGATGAAGACAGCACAATCAATTCACCTGTCACACACTTCCCTCACACACCTTCCCTCTAGTACAGGGAACTGTCAAACTAACAGTGAAGATCAAACTTGAATGAGGTAACAGTAATGGTGGCACTTAATTTCTCCTGAGTATTTCCACAAATCACTGAGGGAACAGACTATGATTCTCAGTATGGGCCTTATATATTTCATCCCTTCATATGCATCAGTCTCTTTTTCCTGTTTTACTCTCGTCTATATGGATTTGGTCCCTTATGACGTGCTTACACTTTAACCTGTTTAACCCTATGTCATTTTTCTTTTTGTTTTCTGTACAGTCTTTATTCTCTTGTATTCTTCCCCTTTCTCCCCCTCTCCCTCATACAATTTCTCCTGCTTTGATTTCCCACTTTTCATCCCTGTTGCTTTTTGCAGAAATGATTTATTTTCACTGAACTTGCTTCCTTTCATCTTTCTTGTCCCTCCACTCCCTCCCCCCTGCCCTTTTCTCATGTGGATAAAGGACCTGTTTGGCAGTATTCCTAGAAGACTTGCTGGTTGGTATCCTTAGATACTGCTCTCCATAATTTTGGTGCACACAATATTTAGGCTTTGCGAAAAGATTTGATTTGGATTCAAATATGTATTAACCCTATTTTTCATAAATACCAGATTTCACTGGCCATGGTCCTTCTTCATACTTGTTTACTGGCTTCTCAGAAGTTAACAGAATTATATAACAAAGAATACTTTGCAGCAAATTTAGTACAATTTCAACATCTAAAGTTTAGCCTTTTTTTCTGCTACATTTCCGAACAGAGCTGAGCATTTATTCATGATGTGCCATTTATAGAGGAATACACACACTGCTTCATTCCCACAATTGAACAAGGGATAACAAAAGGAATCATTCAATAGCTGGCTGACCATGCCAGGTTCAAACAAGGCTACAGGAGAACTGTACATTTTTCCCATGTGGCCTTGTTTGGACAAGGTCAAAATTGTATGACTTTATAATTGCGACATGGCTTTGACCGCTTTTCCCTTCCATTGCCTCTCTGCCCAGAAGTTCGTCGACCCTCTATTCTCTTCTACTTGGCTCTCCATTCTACTCTCTTTTTCATTTTCTCTATAGCACACAGTCTGTCTTTCCCTCTCTCCCTCCCTGGACGAAACTGAACAATGATTGATGAGATTTCATGTTGAGCTGTAAAACATATGCTACTCTTTCACTCCAAAAAAGTGAAAGTACACAACAAAAAAGACACTGATACTGTCAAGGTGCTGCATCTGCTTCAATATGATAGTGTGCGCAAAGCATCAGTTGCAGGTTTTTAAACTATTTTCAATTCATTTTAAGTGACATTTCTTATGGATCTTGTCAAGTTGGCTACTGATATGGAACACTGCATCTTTGTCTCTATTTTGTGGCTCTAAAATGCGTGAGAAACACTGAATAGCTGCTATTCATCTGCATTTACACTCAATTCGCTTGAGACAACATTTATTTATTTTCTGTATTTTTCTATAGCTGTGAGTGTTTGCATCCAACATATGTGTTTTTAATGTGTGTTCTCCTTCTTTGGTTGGAATCAATTTAAGCTGCCAGTTTAGAAAAAAAAGTATGACACTTTATTAAAAAAAAAAAATACCAGACTCTACATACCATTCCCTGAAGCCACTGTATTATTGTTTGTGTGTTTCCAGTTGCTATGATACCACTTAAAATCTATTGTAGTCGAAGTTGATTTATGTGCTGTAGAGCCTTCATGTTGTGAAGAGCACATTAACAATGCAGTGTTAGGTGTGCATGTGTACATTCACCCTCTTGTTCCTCCTTTTTATCCTCTTGTTTGACCTCTTTATTGTTATTTCAATTTGGCCTGTGGAAGACCTAGGCAGCCACATGTCTCCCCTGACACATCCCATTTGCATGAAGTAATGCATTATCAGATACATCGACAACTGTTTCTTTACCTGCCATTTAGTAGCTGGGGATTTCGGTGCACACATAGATTGACTTGTACTGGAACAAAATGCAGAACAAATATACATACTGAATTGAAATAGGCATGACTATTGAAAATCAAAAGTAGATTTAAGCATATCAGATCATTTTCACCAGTGTTACATAATATGCATACTTGAGCTGACACTGATGCTGTTGAGTTGTGGTGAGAAGCTGATTCTCTAACTGCTTTTGAGACTTTATGACAATGACATTTCTGTGAAGTTCCCAAAAGCCACATGAATCACTCAAACTCAAAGCATGCTTTAAGTTACTTTATTAGTCAATGGTTACATTGACATTTTTCTTTCTGCATATCCGCTCTCAAGTAACCACACTTTGGAGGGGGTCAGAGCGCAGGGTCAGCCATAGTACAGCGCCACTGGAGCAGTTTGGGGTTAAGTGTCTTGCTCAAGGACACAATGGTAGAGATTGTGGGCGTAATGCCAGCCACTACTAGTTTTGCAAGTAACACCCTCCTGTCCGGTGCTGGGGACCAAACCAGCAACCTCATGGTTACTCGTCGGCCACCTTTCCTCTAGGCCATCCTACCACCCCATGATTTACTGATGACAAACATCTCTCCAACAAGGATTACACTGCTGATACTAATGTCCCAGACATACATTAGAAAAAATAAATTAAATTAAACTTTGATACCATAATGTTGATTTTAATACTAATGTGAATGGGGGGAGTGGATGAAAAAAGGATTGACATTGGAGGTCACAGTGGGAAAAACAAGATTATTTTCAATTGTTCTATTAAGAGAGGCACATATTTTTACATTTGAATTGATAGATGCTGCAAAAACAATATGGGCACAGGTTGATTCAGTATTATCAGATACTCTCAGCACAGACAGCGAGCCCAAATAACACAAGTGCTGATTGGATTGTTCTGTGGTGTTTCCTGCTTAAAGTCTGGGACTCTGCTGTCGGAATTCATTTGGCTTATCTGAGGGAATCCCATTTTAGGCCTAGGAGAAAAAGAGGAATCATAAGTGGATGATTACTACTGCGCGTGAGATAGGGATGAGAGACAGATGGGAACATTTTCCTTTCTGGTAATAGTTGTATACATTTTAATGTAACCCTGAAATGCAGGCTGAGCAACTGAATATTCAGTCGACTTTGGGTAACTCAGGTTTTATCAATGGATTGCTCAGCTTTGAAATGTTTTCAGACCTCCTGATTAGACCCATGTATGAAAATCCAGAGAGACATACAAATACATGCATGCAGAGATACACACATATTCAAATACTTATAATATGATATAAGGTTTGTCTCAGAACATCTCAGACAACCATATGAAGACACACAAACACAAAATCATAAGTGGTAGCCCAGGCACACGCAGACACCCGGAATATCCATTTTGCATTAATCTCATCAGTTTATTCACAAATAAATATAAATGAAACTGCATTCACTCACACAGTTCCTTTTTCTATCAGTGTGTTGTGTGTGTGTATTGCTCTTCCTGGTCGCTTTATGCCTGACCCTTGATACATATTTCGCTCCATAACAAATCAATTTGTTTCCCTTTTTTGCTCACCTCTCATGGACATGGACATACTTTATCTTAACAGTCCTTCCTTATTTCTTTTTATCCCCTTAAGAAAATGCAAATGTATTTTACCTAAATTTGTTTGTGTGAATGTGAGTGTTTCTCTCAGTCAAGATGACTGATGTCCCCGCTCCAACAAGCTAACCTCAGGATCATGTATTTTAATATCCTTATTGGCATTTTAGAAAATACATTATATGACTAAAATCTAAGTTAAAAAAAAATCAACCCAAACTTAATGTTGTAATAAACATTATCTTTCTTTTTATTCTTCTTTTTGGTTTGGTAAAATGGTATAAGCTTGGAGTCCATATGTGTGTCATTAGCTTGATTGCAGCTGTATGTATGTGTCTGTGCGCTAGTGAAAGAGGCCTTTGTGTGGTGATGTGCCTCATAGCGCCGCATCATCATACTTCTTGTTGTTAATTTGACTGCCATGGGAGAAATGAAGACACACAGAGGATGAATGCAATATCATAAACATGCTTGCAGTTTAATAAATGATCACACATAAGAAATAAATCATATACTTGCCACTCCTTAAGTAGTCCAGTTTCATTGGGTCTAAATGAGTAGGGTGTTGATTCATTCTTGTATAGTATTTGTTTTAAGGCTAGAATGTACCAGTGCTGCATCAAAATGCTTTAAACTGTACTGCGTTATAGCCACAGCAGCAGCTCATTTTGCAACCAGCCACTTGGACTATAGACACAATTTGTGATTGAGGTAAATGAAGCAGTAAATCAAAATGTAGTGATGCTACAATATAAATGTCCTTACCCGCCGGGCGATGAAACTCATAACATCTGTATAATCTTAGTTGGTTAAATGAATAAACAACAAAACAAGATTAAATTACTTCTAGATCCAATAACACACGTCCTACTTTGGTTTTAGCACTCAATAAGCCCCACAAATCCCTATGGTTCCTTCCAGTTTTTGATGAAACATGTCGGTAGATGGCCAGATTGTGTTGCCATTCATTATTGCTGATCTCTTTGCAAAAACTTCATTTACAATTTAATTGAACATTTACCTTGGATGCTTTAATTGTTGGATTTAGTTTGCTGCCATTGAGATTGATTTAGAACCGAAACACAACATCCATTTGAATGTCCCTGCACTAAGCACATGCTCTTTTGAAGCAGATATTACTTCTCCTGCTAAAATAACCCTAAAAAATATCTGCTTGAACATTTTTGTGATCTTCCAGTAAATGCATAAGACGCAAGTCACACTTAAGTGTTTACTGCTTGTCTATATCAACTATAGTACTGTATGTGCTGAATGGATATGAACCACATAGCTGAATACTTTGTAAATCTGACCCTGATTATCATCTGTTAATGTTGAATTGATACAAAGAAATACTGAATATTCTTTTCCAGGCTGGTACAGGAAATCACAACCTTACCAGAATGGAGCTCTCTGACATTTTCTTACCACCTGGTGTCTCCTAGCTACTGTGTTTAGTAGCAGGCTGGCAAGGGCTCAGGATGTTTTCACACATATCCTCTTCTTCTACAGATGGGTCAATTTGCCTTGGGGGACCCCCATACATTCCAGGTTGTTGTCCCAAGTGAGCTTACTTGTCATTTTTCCTTTCAGGGCTGTTATTTCTCTTCCCAGTTCATTGTTGGCATTTCAATCTTTTTTTCTTTTTTCGCCCGTTTCAATTTGGTTGGCATCTTATTTTTTACACTTTAAGATGCATGTAAGGAAAAAGCCAATGTGCACATTCACACCGACTTTGTCTACTATAGTATCGCTCACATTCAATCTTCATCTTAATTATATATACAGTATATTTTATATGTTTAAAAACATATTTAGTCTTTACCCCCCAAACTGCAGGTGTATGTGCAGGCTTTCCTTTTGTTTTTTTGGCATTTTTCATGCTTTATCGACAGTGTGAAGAGACAGAGGTGAAATGGGGCAGAGAGGGGAGTGACATGCAGAGAACGACCCGGGCGGGAATTGAACCCAGGTCCGCTGCTACCCACTGAGCTAAGGGCGCCCCCACGGCTTTCCTTTTTTTGACTACATTTTCTTCATACGGTAGTGTTTGTATTTACAGACTCCAAGGGAAATCACAGATCATGCTACTGTAATGCTGTTACTCTTCCCCCATGCAGTTGGCAGTTCTCCACCGCGGAAATCTCAGAGAGTTCCTTTTTTTCTTCCTGGTTCAGTGTCAATGTGAAATTGTGATACCATGAGACCATAATCCCTGGGATGTTGTAGGCAGATTGCTGGCAAGATATATATATATATATATATATATATATATATTATATATATATTATATATTATATATATATAATATATATATATATTATATATTATATATATATAATATATATATATATTATATATATATATATATATATATATATATATATATATATATATTATATATATATATATATATATATATATATATTATATATATATATATATATATATTATATATATATTATATATATTATATATATATGAATGGTTCGAGTTGATAAAGAAAGTCATGTAGATTATCTCCTTATCTTCTTGTAGTCCTGCAGCCTCATGCCCCTTGATACTCTTGGGTTATACCTGCAGGCAATCGGACTTGGCAGTTTGAGTGAGCATCTCCCTGGCAGAGGTTAGAGCTGTCTGTGCCCTGGCTGTCTCTGCCCTATGGCATATTTACAGTAACCAAAGACAAATGCAGAGAGCTTTTCACCTCCCTGGCATGCATCTCTGAGTGCCCTTACGCTCTGTTTGCTTGGAACACAGCGGCACCTCCCTGGCAAGAGGTTAAGCTGTTTATATATACTATGTGGTGATACAGCTTCCCCCTCTTTCCACGGTACTGCACTTGCCCTATTCTAGACTGGCCCGTGTTTGCCCTTTTTAACTTTTTGGCTCAATGTGCTCTCCTCATGTGTTCTATGAGGTTCTACACTCTTTTCTCTATCTGTTATTCTGTAGAACTCTCAATTTATTTATTTATTTTCCCCTTTTCTGTCCTTTTTCCACATCTCCCCTGATTTCTCTTTCTTTTTCTGCTCGCTTGTTCATCTGCTGCCCTGTTTATTCACTCCCACTCACTTCGCCGCTGTCAATTTGGTCTTTTTGTATTTTGTGCATTCTCATCTGCTTTTATCTGAGCTGTCTACATGGTGGGCTGACAGAGACACATGGACACACACACACACACACACACACACACACACACACACACACACACACACACACACACACACACACACACTCTCTCTCAAATTAAAAAAAAAAACGGTTGCAGAGGAGGAGAACATACAAAACTCTATACAGCCACACACACAAACACTTGCAGAAACCCTAACATACTGTGTGGCTTTACCAGAATGAGAGCTGGTTTCAGGATGCGTCACTTTATACAGTGTTTATTTCCTCCCCTCTGTTGTGAAACAACAGCCTTTAGAAGCTAAAACCATGGCAACTGCCTCTGCAGCCCTGACTACGGGATCTCGGCAAAAATGACTTCACTTTGAGAGCCACATATGGGCAGACCATTAAGACACCTAACTTGTGATGTGATGTTATTTCACTGACTTTTACTTCTATATTCAAAAGAATGAGAAAAAATATAACATTAATAATTGAAAATTGTTAGTTTCAACTGTAAAATTATTTGTACAATTGGAAATGTGGATAGGATAAACTGTGGATTAAAACAAACAAACACTAACCAGCCCACACTACCCCTTGAGTAGTTTTGCAACCAAAGTATATTGGAGAGCACTACAGCCAATCAGAGCAATGAACAAGGTGACGTATTAAGCCCTGTTTGTTAGCGAACAGCGGGGTGAGCTGGTCAATTATACTTTTGCCATGCAAAACAGAACATTCCACTTTCTTGCTAATGAAAGATTTGATAGCCGTCTTCCAAATCGTTAAGTGTCAAGGCCAAAGCCATCTCAGACTCAAACAACATATCCGCAGCCATCTTTGTTGTTTACTATCACGGCTTTGACTGCGCATGCACAGCACTGTCGTCATCCTGTTACCTCCGTCCCAGAGCACCATACATAGGGCTCTGGCCCGCCCATATCAGATAAAACCAATTGAAACATAGCTCAGAATTTTCTGACATATTTAATGAGCTTCAATGGAGCGTGCCTAGACTAACATGCTGAGCAAATTTAATTTGCCAGTGGCAGGTCTGGATTTCAAGTCTACCAGACTACCCCCTGAGCTTAAAACAATCCATTATTTAGTTATCAAAATAATGGCTGACCCCATTTTTTTTTATTTTTAGCCTCTGTTGTCATTACCTCTCAAATTGTTATTATTGTATGCCCTATGATTGTTTAATCTCTATTAAAAAAGATTCAGTTATTCACCCTGGCGGCAACAAAAGGAAGGGATACAATTGTCTGTCTAATGGATTTGTGAAGTTACATGAGCGTAGATCTCTATAAAGGATCAATTGATACGGATTATTAGGAGAGCACTCGGAGGGTTCTTGGCAGACATGGGGGACTTGACTCGAGTCAGACTCCAGTCGCAAATTTGAGGACTTAAGACTTGCTTGACTAACACTGATAAAAGACTCGACTTGACTTTGACTTGGTCTTCATGACTTGAGACTTGACTTAGACTTGAGACAGATGACTCGAAATGACTTGAATTTTTAAAAGTTAGATTACGTTAGAAATTATGTTTTATTTTGAAACATGATCGGGTGATTTTACAGTGCAATGCACGCAGCGCGCTGCACGGACAAACTGCGTCAGCAGGTCAACACAGGAGCAGCAGTCATGGAGGCGGCTAAACCTTTCTTTATAGCCTATATCCATGGGGTAGACCAAGAATAATTCACGTGAGCCTCCCACACGCTTATAACCCAATCACAGCAAATATGTAGCGCCTTCTTCCCTTCCCTTTTCACGTTGTAACGGCCCCGGGAAGTCTTGTAAAAGAAAACGAAAGTAACGAGCGTTTCCCGCAGCGCTGCTGCCTTGATAACGCACGCTTCCTTATCGAGCGCCCTACCTCCACGGACTGTAGGCTTTATAAAAGCATCTCTGTGAGACTAAACAGCCGTTATGATGTAGCCTAGGCCTATATGATGCAGTTCGACCTTCCACGTTCACCGGCTCTTTCCGACAGCTCACAGCCGCCGCCCCCGCACCAACAGCAGAGCAAACTGCCCGTTATGACAGTTCGCCCCTCAGTATGAAAAATAAATTAATCGGGATCAATCAAAATGTGATCCTGCCATAAAATAAAAGGTGATATGATATTTTTGCAATAGCGCAGATCCTTGCCCTGTTTTATTTTAGCCTAAATGCATTATGGGCATTAAGTGTCTGTTTTGTGTAAGTATAGGCCTATCTGTTACTATTTGCCTTTCTTGTTTTCCATGTTAAAAGTAAGCTACTTGGAAATTGAAAGTAGCCTAAATGTGGTTGAAAGAAAAAGAAATGTGTTGATCATATGTGATAGATAAGGGGTCGGACTCGCTATTGGATGCAGACATTATGAGATTCGGACCTTTGCTGTATGAAAATGTTGTCAACTGGACCCATTTCAATTTTAGTTGAAGACCCCTCGGTCAGACCAAGAATAATTCAATTGTAGTTCAAGGATGATGTTGTCGATGACGGTATGAAGAAGAGAACTGTGGAATGCAGGTCTTTTAAATGTAGAAACTGGGTTAGATCATATGATTTTTCTATGACTTGACTCATGACTTGCTTGACCTGAGCAATGACTTGACTTGTGACTTGCTTGATTCTCACCACAGTGACTTGGACTTGCTTGAGACTTGAAGGTTATGACTTGAGACTTGCTTGTGACTTACTCACATTAGTGACTTACCCCCACCTCTAGTTCTTGGAGTATAAAAGTACATTGTCTGTCTCAGAGCACTTTACACTTCTAACGAAAATAAGCTCTGCTGGCTATACAGCTCAAATGCTTTCCCAGCTCCCACTCAGTGACATGGTGTGTTGATTCTCCACCTTCATACTTAGCTGTGTTGACAACAACACTAAACCTCACTATAAAAACTCATCAAATATTTTATAAATTTGTAGTTTTTGGTGTGATGTTCATTCATAAAAACTGGTCTTATACTATTTCTTGAGAATGCATTCATACGGTCAGGTGTAATAATGCAGTCTTACGGTGTTTGTGAGTGATACATAATGGTATTTTAAGTATACATGCCTTCACAATTAAATAAAAGCACTGATTCCACACTGTAAAAATATTCCAAAACAGAAAATGTACCCTGTCAGTGTTACTATGATGAATTTTGCTACATTATACTGTTGAATTGTTTAATCTTCAGCCACACACTGTATTCAATACAATCATTATTTGTCTTTTCAGAACCACCTATCTCTAAAACGACCGTAGTTTTAGCTTTGTGATAATGCAGAACCACTTTCAGCCAATAATCAATAGCAATCAGCGTTCAGATAGTGGTACTCAAGCACAGTACCTTGGGAAAGGGTGTAAGTAGATTCACCTCCCGGTGATTTTACTGTATGAACAAACAAAAACTAAACCTGACGCAAAAATATAGAATAACAAGGTGCAATTGTTTTTGTTTACTTTTTACAATTGGCAGTTTGACAGTTCATTTACACAACAAGGCATCAGGTTTTGCAAGAAACAATCTTGTCAAGTTTCCTAGGGTTTGAAAGGTAAGATGTGTGTACGTTGCACCATAAATGAGAGAGAAAAGAGAAGGGAAAGAAAGCAGATGGGGGCAGGCAATATAGATGAGATGGTGGTTCTCCAAGGTAAAGAGCCTGATGATTGCTCTCACTGGGTTCTGACCTCATGCATTGGTAAACAGGCCTCAAGTTGGTTCTCCTTATTGCATAGACAAAGTGGCACAAATGCACTCACCCATACACATTATCCCGGTTTATGTCTCGCCCAGGAGCCGCATCGGCACACACCATGAGTCATTTGAATACACCTGTCTAATGTGTTTACATCTCATTTCACGCAGGGACCATTTAGACATTAGACTCTGTTCACTGATGGGTGAACCGGTCAACAAGGAAAGGTGTTGACTTGCAAGTCTGACTCATGCATTCGCTGAGGTGCACCTTAACATGGGTCGCTCAGATGCAGACACTCACCTGTGAGTGTATGTGTACGGATTGACACACACACACACACACACACACACACACACACACACACACACACACACACACACGCACACACATTACTTTTGCCTGCTTTTAAATTATCTGGCATCGTTGCACGTTCCTATTCAGGGTCAAAGTAATTGTCCAGCCTATTCCAGCCAGAAAAACCCCTCCACCCAGAAACAAATTACACCCTAGGGAATTTCAGAGAACAAAAAGGTGATTATGAAGCATTGTGCTGTTATTTAGTTTTAAGGGTTTCTTCAATTGTTTTTTGAGACAACTCAGAATGTACTGCGTTAGCTTGAATAAAAATGTACAGTCTTCCATTTTTCGAGACAGAGCTGACTCTGTTGCTATCTGTGTTTCTCAGAGTGTCACACTGTCTCTCTCCATCACATGTGTTTTCTGTGTTTCTCTGGCTCGCTGTCACTCTCATACCTACCGTCTCTACAGCTCTTTCTCTCTCCTATACAGAGGTGATGAGAAACAATACATACCCAACTGTGTGTGTGATGACTAATATTTACATTGGTGCTTTTTACCTGAAGGGGTTGCACACGCCCGTTGTACACCTATGCAGGTGAAATAAATAATTTATTTTGTATGGAGCTAGCTCTTCTCAAGATCCTTAAAAAAACCTTAACCTTAAATCTATGCCTGCTTTCAACCTGCATAGCATGTTCTTAATTACCTTGAATACAAGATACAAACAATAAGTGTACCAGGTTAAACACAAAGGAGAAGGGCCTATGGTCATTGTTCAAATCAAATAAACAAGTATAACCAAAAGAGGACCGTAAACTAGCTTAGCCAAACAAACGTATCTAGAAACAAACAAATAATAATACCTTGCTACTCGACTGTATTTAATAGCACAAACGGATAAACAGCACCACTGAAATTATTGAAACAAATGAGGTAGCAAATCACAGAATCAGCGATAATTACTGAAAAACTAGAGTCACTGTGGCAAGGCTGTTTAATTGGAATCCTAGCGCCACTCAACTGCCATTCCTGCCAAGTATTAGTTCATTTTTGGTCCCCAATGGCCTCCTCTTGAATGGAATAGACTGGGTGATGCTCCAATCAGAGTAACCAAATCACTATCCAAGAAGTGGGCAAGTGTCCAAACTCCGGAACCACAACCTACTAGGCAAGAAAGAAAACTGCACTAAAATGTTATGCACAGGGCGGGCAAGGGGGCAGGCACTGGCCTTAACAGTTTCACATTAAATCATCGCGGCATGTAGCAATATTATACTACAGAATTTACAATATAAGCCTGCAGGTTTTATGGCTCATTCTGAAGATGGTATGGTTTTATGTAAGTGAACTAAAATGTAATGTTTGATACTCCCCCCCCCCCCCTTCAGACAGCCTGCATTAACCTGTCCTCTGCACCATTTATTTCGCTACTCTGTTTTTAGTAGTCAGAAATACTTGATGTGTTTGTGTGCTGTTTTGTTTATGTGAGCGAGAAAAGATTAAATGAGTGGACCTGGGACTACATTCGTAAGAGAGTTGTGTACAGTGAAGTTGTTGCGACAACAAGCAAACATATGTTATTTTCTCATGTAATGACTATGCTGAGGGATGTGTGGTGGTAGTGACGGAGAGAATGTGTAAAAGAGATAATGAAGAAAGACTTAATAGGCTGGCAGATATTGGTTTTCTATGCTCTGCCAGGTTTGGACATTAGTATTAAGCCAGAGCACTGAGCACTGCACCATTTGCCCCACTGAAGTGCTGCGGAAAGTTCTGCCAGCACTGGATGCTCTGCTCTTTAGTTTCCCTTATTTTCTGCCCCCCCCACACAAACACACACACACACACACAGTCAGAGACAGAACACACATGAAAAAGAAAAACATCCCTTGTGTTAACATTTAAGTGTATTATTATTACAGAGGGTATATTTGACTTGTGATCGGAGGATGAAGGCAGCATCTCTCTGGCTGTGACTGAAAAAGGAACTTAGGGCTGGTTATGGTGCCTCCCTTTATGTTACTGCTTGTGTGCTCTAATGAGACTGGCTCCTATGCCGAGGCCAGAGTAAGCAGTTTGATTCCTGCTTTAAAATATAATAAAACAAATTCTACCTTATAAGGGTTCAAAGAGTTGTTTTTTTCTTTTTCTGCTTGTATAAGCGGAATTCCCATTACTCCTTTAGTGTTCATTAAAACAGTACATTAACCAGCAGAAATAAGCTTTTTCGGAGCTTGTTCTCTACCTTTTGATGCAATGAGCTTGACTTGTAATTACCAGGAAGTGTCCAATTTTCACTGCAGAAGAGGTTGAGGGGCAATGGCAATTACAACGCTGTGCCGGGCTGTGCAATTAAGTGCTGCTTTGTGTGTCTTGCTGACCTGTGCTCAACTGAAACATAATGAACTCTTTTTAATTCAAGAAAGTGTCCAATTACTTTTGTACATAAAGGGTTGGCAAGGCAGAGTTTGACACAAGCGCATGAGATACACCACAGTTAAGTAGTGATTTGTGTTTTCATAAGTCATACAGACATGAAAGGGATTTTTCTACACCTGCAGCTATCTTAAAGTATCAGCTAGGTGGCATGAATATTTTAAGCAGCTCATTTCTCTCAGCAGGAAATATGCTGGAAATGTGTACTTCTGATTTTTAAAATCACCCCATGACTCAAAGTCCCCTTCTACACCTACGTTCTCCCCATGCCCAGCTCCCAGCATCATGTGCTGTTGGATCTTAAAAAATGCCATCAGCAGCCAAAGCAAAGTGTGCAACAACTCTGCACAGCCTTGAGAAACTTTTTAACATTCCACAGATTGATAACATAGTCAGCCTTGAGCACGCCTGCTCCCTCGTCACCTCTTCCCACCAAGCAGCAGCATTTATCTCTTGGACAGCCGCAGAGGGCTGAGTCCTTTTTTAATGATTTTCTTCCCACTATCTGATTCCCCCAATGAGAGGATGAAGCTACTTGTGAACAAAGTCAAGATGATCAAATGAAAGAGTCAAATTAAAAACCCCTTATCTAAACAATGACAACGGATCCTGATAGATAATATGCATATTTTTTTGAGATTCTTACATTTTTTTTTGAAGACAGTCGTCACATGGGGTAATGTGCAAGTCTCTCATCTATACCTGATAATATACAACACTTGTATATTATGATTCAAATTCAAAAGGCACAACGTTCTCGTACTAGCGTGTCAATGAACATTTCACTTTATCGGTCTGACCAATAAAATAGTGTGTGTGTGTGTGTGTGTGTTTGTTTGTTTGTGTGTGTGTGTGTGCACGTGCGTATCTAGGCACTAAAGTGTTTTACTGTCTGGAGGCATGTCTGCTGCTTTACTACGTATAAGCAGATTGGTCATGGTGAAACGCATACATGTTTTTCACATATTAAAGGAAAAATCCACATTAAAAACAAAATTGGATTTAGGATTATTATGAATAATGATGTAGAGTCAGCGTTTCCAAAGTCAATTGTGCAAGTAGCTGACTCTTTACTCAGTGAGTTTGGTGAACACTGTAGTGGGAAGAGATGTCAAGGTCAAATTTTCTTTTCAATTACCAGCCCCCTTCATACATCATTGCGTCTGGCCTATCAGTGCAGGGGCGGACTGCACGTTTGGATGGTTACGATTCAGCGGGAGGCTTAACTTTGCCTCCCACATCTGATGAGCCATTGAGACGTCAGGACATGTCTCAGCCCTGTTTCAAAGACAGCACGGACAAAGTGTGACTGTTTTCAAAATGCATCTCAGAAAGACTAAGACAACAAGGAGAAAGACATCCCCCAGGGCACAGTGACAAACTTCAAGAAAAGTTCATTTGAATGAAAATAAATGTTTTAAAATGGAGTAAAGCAAGCCCAGAATAGAAAAGGAGGAAATGAATGAAAAGCCAAATGGCCTTTGAGAGCAATTAATATACACCATGGATTCAACATCTTTTTCCTCTCTCCTCCCACTGCTGTTTTTCCCCATACTTCTATGAATGGTAACGAGGCTAGAGGCATGACTGAAAGAAAGACCTTGGTTTATTCTCTCTCTCTCTCTCTCTCTCTCTCTCTCTCTCTCTCTCTCTCTCTCTCTCTATCTCTCTCTCTCTCTCTCTCTGTCTCTCTCTCTCTCTCTGTCTCTCTCTCTCTCCACTAATCACTGTCAGCTTTATCTTGCTTTCTATCTTTTATCTTCTTCTTTTCTTTTCTCTCTCTATTTATGACAGGTCCCCACAGTGTGCCTCAGTCATGACTAATGGATGACTTATGGCTAAATGGCAATTAGCCAGTTAGACTGGATGAGTCTGGATCAATACATGCACACACACACCCACATAACTGACTTTCCAGTCTCCCTGGGAACATAAGAGCATTATTCAATAGTTGCTCTTTAATCCTGCTTGTATTGCTTTGGCATATGCCGTGTGTGGAGAAAGTTCAAAAGTGTGAATTGTGATGATGGTTATTCCAGAGACAGACAGTTAGGCAGAGGGAAAACGTTATGTCCCCACTTCACTGAATTACCAGGACGCTTCCTGTGGTTTTCTTTTTCTTTTGATACATTTACCAGTGTGTTTGAGTGTGTGCTTGTGCATTTGTGCATGCAGTTACATTAAGGTGTTGCCCAAGGTTTTCCTCTTTTGCTTTAAATCTGTGGGATATTCCCAGTGACTACGCCCTGTGTATCCACTGCAAAATAACAGCAATACAGGAGACAAATCAAATTTGAATTGAGAACACAGAAGGCATCATTGAACATTCACCAATGGCACATACCCAGGATTACTGCCACAATAATACATGTATTGCGTCCACTTATGTCAGAGTGTGTGTATGTTGTTGATATGATATATTTACTATTTGATAAGTTGAGGGAGTAAAGCGATATGATTGATACTAGCAACATCAGGGACTATTAATATATATATATATATATATATATATATATATATATATATATATATATATATATATATATATATACACACTCAACAAAAATATAAACGCAACACTTTTGTTTTTGCTCCCATTTTTCATGAGATGGACTTAAAGATGTAAAATTCATTCCAGATACACAATTGTACCATTTCTCTCAAACATTGTTCACAAATCTGTCTAAATGTGTGATAGTGAGCACCTCTGCTTTGCTGAGATAATCCATCCCACCTCACAGGTGTGCCACATCAAGATGCTGATCTGACATCATGATTAGTGCACAGGTGTGCCTTAGACTGTCCACAATAAAAGGCCACTCTGAAATGTGCATTTTTTTGCTTTATTGGGGGTCTGGGGACTCAGAACCAGTCAGTATCTGGTGTGACCACCATTTGCCTCATGCAGTGCAAAACATCTTCTTCGCATAGAGTTTATCAGATTGTCAATTGTGGCCTGTGGAATGTTGGTCCACTCCTCTTCAATGGCTGTGCGAAGTTGCTGGAGACGGCTTATGGTGGAGAAATGAACATTCAATGCACGAGCAACAGATCTGGTTGACATTCCTGCTGTCAGCATGCCAATTGCACGCTCCCTCAATGCTTGTGGCATCTGTGGCATTTTGCTGTGAGACAAAACTGCACATTTCAGGGTGGCCTTTTATTGTGGACAGTCTAAGGCACACCTGTGCACTAATCATGATGTCAAATCAGCATCTTGATGTGGCACACCTGTGAGGTGGGATGGATTATCTCAGCAAAGCAGAAGTGCTCACTATCACACATTTAGACAGATTTGTGAACAATGTTTGAGAGAAATGGTACAATTGTGTATCTGGAATGAATTTTAGATCTTTAAGTCCATCTCATGAAAAATGGGAGCAAAAACAAAAGTGTTGCGTTTATATTTTTGTTGAGTGTATATATATATATACACATACTTGCAGTTGTTGTTGTATATAAGTAACTGTTCACTTGGCTGGCTTGCTTTAGCGTTCTCTACTGTGAAAACTGGTATACAGAAATGCCACCACAGCCCAGCGCACACGCTACCGTTTTTCTTTAAAAAATGGTTAGTAAATTTGATTAAAGAAATAGCCGTGTAATTTCTACAAAGCAGTAAAAATCAATGAGGCGGTCAATTCTCGCTTATATACTGTTATGAGCGCAGGGACACAATGAATCAGCTCCATTCGACGTAAAACCTGTCATTTTTAAAGACCCCCTTCCTTATGTTAAAGGAATGAGTGTCTTCCATTCCCATTATTCTCTGTGAATGATGATACTGTACTTTAAATGGCTTTCCCATTGGCTAAAAACAGTCCGTTTTTTTATCACATTAAAACCCATTGATGACTGTGGCAATCTAGGATGCATGTCCTTAATGCCTGAGGGTTTTCTGAAAAAATAGTACGAATTGTCAAGTCTACCAAAACCTTAATATCTAAGCCTGTGTAGCACATAGAAACATGAAATAAAATACATTTAAAAGTTAAGGTTCACAGGTTTTATTTAAACATGCTCCCTTAGCGCTTACAAACCAACAAATATTTCTAAAAATCGTCAAAATTAGATGAATTAGAAAATTATTAAATATTGTTAATAAATAGATGCAATGTGTTGTGTGATTTTCGTCAGTAGTCTATAGTAGACCTTGATTCTGCGCACCAAACGCCACTAACTGTTCCGTCGCCGACATAGCCGGCGTATTTTTTTTTATTATTTTGTTTTATTTTTTTATTTATTTTTTTTTTGATTGACGTGATTTTCGGCAAACCACACAACTTTTGGGTGGTCACGTGGTCTTAAAAAAATCAACAAAACCCACCTCATGTGTATTTGAACCAATGACAGTGCATTCTATGCTGGGAATGCCATGAAAATTAGATAAAGTAATAATGCTGCGCGATGCAGCATCAGGCAGGAGAGCCAATGTGGCATCGCGCAGCAGCCGTCATCAATGGGTTAAGAAAATGCAGCATTTGTTCAATTCAGTTCAGTTGCCACACAATGTAAAGTAAAAGTATAGTCAAAAATGTGCACAATTCAGCCCCAACACAATGTGAGCTCTTAGACATATCTCTAGCCTTACAAACATATGCAGTTCTGTACATACATTTAATCTGACTAAAATACTGAAAACAATTATTTTGAAAAGGAGAACACGGTAATATCATTTAATCATAAACTTCAGGTAGACAGCAACTATACAAGATGAATATTAAACATGTGATGATCTTTTCCAAACATAAGTAGGAGATGTTGTTTTTTTCTTAGAATTTTTTTTTCTCTGTAAAGGAAACCAATGAATACATGTTCAACACGGCACACATGTGGCCCATATGGACCTTATTGTTCTTTGAGTTTAATTGTCTTCATTAAAATCTCACAAGACCTTAACTTGAACGCAAGCACACACGCACACACACATACAATCTACTCCCCACCCTTTTTTCAGAGAGTTCATTAACTTGGGATTATCATAGTGAGCAGTAACCAAGGCAATTCAAATTGGGGTCATTCAGGTCAATCTATAGAAACAATACATTTGCTTTGCTGCAGAAAAATTCCATCTGCACATCATACTGCTGGATAGATGTTGTTCTTGTTTATATGAATATGGTTCCCTTTTCAAAAGTCCATGTGTCGTTTATAGTCTTTTTTATTTTAAAGTTCTACTGAACTTCAAAGGTTGGCATAGAATTGTTTCCATGGCAGCAGTTGTATATGTGTGCAGTGGCCAGGCGTTTATTTACAATATCATTCAGACATAATTCCTTGGTTATGAATGATTACAAAGGGTGGATTATACATAATATGGCAGAGGTTTGTTTTGTTCCTGAGACACATTATACAAAAGAATGAAGCCAAGTTGTGCGAGTGCCATATTGGCTTTCCGTTCTAAGCATTACATTTTCATTCTAGCAGTACTACATTTGGAGAAGGCTTGTAAAGCTAATGGATGGTATGACAAGCGTGGCATGGTTAATAATGCAAGTGATTAAAACAAAAAGCTGCTTTCTTGATCAGTCGCTCACCACGATACAGCATTCACACCACTCTACTAATTCTCCATGTTGACCAGGACATTTAAACAAATGGACCTTGGCAAACAGTCTTCACACAGAGCTACCACAGTCTGCCCACATTACAATGTTCCTTTCTAATTATATATGTAGCATAATCATCATAGTGTGTTGCATATCTTGACTGTGTATCAACTTTGTTCTTATCTTCCCACACAGTCAGAAGGCTGGTGGTAATGAAAGTATGGAAGTAATGGGTACAGCAACGATTTGAAGTTCAACTGAAAAATAAGAAAATAAAACAGCAAAGAGATAATGAATAAGCAAACAAAGTCACAAAGTTAAAAAAACAAAAACAAAAACAAAAACAGAGAGTTTGAGGCAATGTTGGTTATTATTAGTTCTGAAATGATCAGAAGGTGTAAATGTATGTAGTTGACCAGTGCAGTCTCTATTAACACAAACATGACTATAATTAGTTCTGGTATGGGGTACCTGAAGCATCAGTCAGGCATTGGAGCAAGGGATTTGTCAGAAAAAAAGCCCAGCCAACCTGATCATATTAGATGCACTGTTGAGTGTTGTGATTAGCACCAGTAATGAACCTAAGAGTGAAATTATAAACAGGATATGAGGGTCTAAGAGTTTAAGCAGGTGTACATCTGTGATCCCCTGATTCTTGAATTTATGTTAAAAACTTTCGTCATATACAATTTAATGTGCACATAAAGCCAACCTTTTTTTCTTACTTATTTTGTTTTGGAAAGATTGTCAAAGCTAAATCTTGATAAATTCTGGCTTTGTATCTTTTATAGCATGACTTCGGACTGATATTATTCTTATTCAGGGTAGATAACAAGTGTGCATTTTATGGTTTTGATAAATAATATAATATTTATAAGATAATATTTTATTCTGCTCTGTTCTTTGCCTGTCATGCATTTGTGGTATTGTCTATTCAGCTCCACTGGGTATGAGGCTACTTAGCTCTGGGTTTGAGACAGTTTTCCGCAAAATGATTACTTGACAGTGGACTATACGTCCTTGGCCACATACTACATGTGGTTTATTGCATTTCTCTATTGAAAAAACTGAAAACAGAGAAACCAGAAAAAGAGAAACACAATCCTACTCTTACTATTGTCAAATGAAGTAACATGGACAAAACGTTGACATTAGTATGTGAGGAACTGGCTGCCACTATGATAGCACAAACTTTGGTACTCCATGTGCTATATGTGTGAAATAAATTTTTCTCAGATCAGGTCTTGAATAAACATAGTTAAATAAGGTGCTACTAAAGAATATAATATATCCTCAAGAGGATGTTTGTATCTTATTTAAATGAACCATCTAATACTATAACAATGACATAGACAGACAAGTATTGGATTCAGAAAGCTTTTCACCCAGGGAATATGCATTGGTAGAAAGTGAATACAAGACTTCAGTTGGCAACGATGAAGCGGAAATCTGGATTACATGCACTATCACTGGCACTGAAGGATATGTAAGGATTAGTCTAATTCTATATTGAGGAGATCTATCCAACTGAGGATTTGTCCATTAAGCCTTGGAAACACAAATACATTGCAGGGTATACTGTTTGTAAATGAAGTGTTAATAACACATGGCATTGACACGGATTTAGGACGCTTCTGTGCTGAAGTATTGTACACACAGTGTGATTAGGTGTCTGTATTGCTGCTTTTGTTTTATTTCCTTTGTTATTTCCACAGTTCTGCGATGATTTAGTTATTGAATGCTTTGCTTTGCTATGCATTCAATAAACTCAATAGTGTTTCCAAATGAGTGGCTTTTGTCACAACATTTTTCAGGCCAGAGTTGAACCCGAGTCTGCTGCGAAACAGCATTAACAGTACTCTACCCAGTGAGCCACCAAGGTGCTACCATGCTCCATTTAGTTTAAAATATACAAGATACAGGGTTTATGAAGAAGTGCGACAACCTACAAAAAAACATAAAATACTTCACAAAAAAACTCACATTGACTTGAGACATGCTTGTTGCATGTATATAATGCAATACAATGTCCAGTATTGAGTCATAACTATTGGAATTCAATATTTTGATGGGAGACAATAATTTTTTTTGGGCATTTTTATGCTTTATTGATAATGTATAGACAGAGTTGAAATGGGGCAGAGAGGGGAGTGACATGCAGAGAACGTACGCGGGCTGGAATTGAACCCGGGTCCGCTGCTGGCTGAGGCCCATGGGGGGACGCCCTACCAACTGAGCTAAGGGCGCCCCCGGGAGACTATAAATTGACACATATTATCTTTTTAACTCTAACTTTTAAACTTATGTGAACCCACACAATATCATAATATTATTATAAACTATCTGGATTGGGTACTTGTGACCACACTCACCCATGTGCAGATACACACTATGTTTGTTTGGACCAAACCATTGACGGACAGTTTGACAGTCAGCAAGTCAGACAGTAACTTGAACTTTCCGTCTGTAAGTCAAACAGTTTCGGCGTGTTGCCGGCCAAACAGAGTCACTCATTCATTCAGTCAGTCAGACAGACAGACTGTCAGTCAGA
>OX442351.1:22976027-22996027 GCA_949357725.1 Hyperoplus immaculatus
ACTTATTGTGACTTTGCACTGATACCACGAAAAGAGACTGCAAGCTTCCCAGGGTGACCATTAGAGGAAGCTAGAGATTCTCAAGTGTTGCTGACTGCAGATATAGTATAGTATATAGAGGATCTGCTATGTCTATTGACAATTCATTAATTCTGTTGTCAATACCCATTGTAAAGTAACGACTTAGCGCCTGAGGCCACACAGGGCAAAGACTCCTATTCATTTTCTATGAATATGGGTAACTACTGCAACGCATTATGGGGTATACTCCCTGGCAGTGTGTGATATGCATAAGGTGGGGTCAGTGAATTATGCATAACATCAAATCAATATTTTCTTAAAAAAAACATGATTTTCAGGACCAAGACCTTCAAAAAATGAATATGTCTATACCTGCTTTCTGTTCAAACATCAACAAGTACAATATATTTGGTTCATTTCTGCAGTCAATACATTTTGTTGACCTTAACATGGTAAACATATCTGCTCCAATTCTGGTGGGCGATGGACTATTGTAGGATATCCATCTAATCTAATTGTAATAATAGTTGTACTAGTGTTAAAGATGCCACAGATGATAATGAAGTGACATTTTGTGAATATTAATGTCAAATAGATTAACTAAACATTTGAATCGGTGCAAATTTTATTTGAAAAAACCTCTTGAAGACGGGACTGCTATCTGCCAATATTTTTTATCTGATGATGAAAACTATTTTATTATAATTATTATTTTGGGCAGTTTCATGTGTGGCTCATTGGCCTTGAAAGGTGTCACCTATCACCTGTGAGTTATTTCTTTCTGCTTTTGACAGAAGTATTACTGTGCAACTGCAACCACCACAACACGGGGAGCTGACAGCTTATAAAGCAATACAAAATGATGATTGACATATGCTGGAAAAATCGAAAATGACCTCATTCATGCATTTATGGAAAGTCAAATACAACGGCCGAGACAGCAGTTTTATCATCCTTCATTATGATGGAGGGTCTACATAATCAATTAAGATCATTATGTTAGTAAGGATTAGTATTGACCTTGTCCTCTAAAGGAGATGACTGTGCCAGAACAATGCACTAAAAGCACTCCCAATTCATTTGGAGCCTATATAACATTGAAAGGTTTTGAAGTCTGTGGTGTTTTTGTGGTGTATATACTATACATGTGTATTCAATAAGTACAATCCTGAGGAGAAAGGTGCACAGACAAATAATTTTGTATGACACATTGATCTGAATCTACTAGTCAGATCTTCTGACCAAATCTAGCTTCATGTTTTATTCCATAGTTGTCTTTCCAGTCACCTGGGAAATCAGCATCCTGTTCCTGGGAGCTTTTTCTATCATATAACCCTGCAGGGTGTACTTGTGTTTCTCTCTGTGTGCTTAGTGTTGCTGTGTTTTCAATTTTACCATACTCAGTGTTTATTTTTTATTTTTTTTTGTATGTCCTTCAGTCTTAACTTTAGTTTTGGCGAGGGTGATATGTTTATGGAGAGATTATAGAAATTAATCCTTGGAGATTGTTACAAAACAATCACTTTATGATGTCAGTCATTGCTTCAGGTTAATGTTACAAAAGGGTGAATACACACATGTGCACAAAAGGTAACTTATTTATCCTCAATGAGCATGTTGCCACTTGGACGTTTACATATCTTGTATTGCCTTTTTGTGTTGCTCAGAGAAAGACACACATAGTTCATTATTACAGGTAATGTTATGGGTGAACTACAAATAACATGCAAAATCATGATTATTTTGTTCACGTAATAAACAATAATGCACACTGCAAGCGTGAATTAAATCAAAATATGTACAGTTTAAGAACAGTGTGAAACAAGTGAAATTGAATGCCGCATTCAAGACATACTTGGATTAATGTGTATCTGTTCTCCTTTCGGCTGCAAGAAAATAAGTATTGACTCTAAGAACATTTGGCAGTGGCTGGGCCTATCGCTTCAACTCACTGTCCTGTTACAAGCTCAATATTTCCATTTAAAAAAAAAAAAATGCAGATGCAGTGGCTGACCCTTTCATTGAACATACCTAGTTTGTAGAGCAAGTTGCTTCTATAATATCTTACCTAATTTGTATTTCAGTCTACATGACATCATCTGCATGGCTTATTTTTATTATTTTATTTCTTTTTTACCTTGACTTTGGCTCATGTAATTTATAGATGAAGGGTATTTGCAAAAAAGGAAAGAATGGAAATTTGCCCACTCATCATTTGATGGACAATATTTTGTGCGATCCCAGTATGATACCTGTATATGGTTATACGAGAAGACACATGGGGGACACTTGACAATAAGAATTATCAAATGAGATGAATTAACTAACTATTTTGGCACTTTCAGTTTGCTAATCTGTAACAATTATTGTACTAAATGGACATTATTAGTGCAATTAATGTCAAATAATATTCTAATTACTCAGACGAAATATCATTCATGCATAGCATCGTCATGGTATACCTGTGTTGATATGGTATGATACATTATATCTATACAAAATAATACCTGCTCAGAATTCAGACATAAACAGAGCCACACTTAAATCTATCAGTTTTTATTTATGGTTTCTTGTTAAAAAAAAAAGTCTTAATGTTATCGTGCTGGGGCTTTAAATCTCGGCGTGCATGTTATGCCTGACCCACTGTAGCTACCATACATCATACATATTCTAAGCTAGTTAGCCCTGCAATCATACCAATTGATACCAGTTACAGCAGGTGATCAATCTCCTCCTGATGGCCATTTTTCAAAGACATTGGCATGAGTCGATACAGACTGCCCCGTCTTGATTTCATACAGAGGCTCAGACCATAATGTGCTCTCTGGGGTCTTTGGTTGAAAGAATGTTAATGTGCTCGGATTTGCTCATTGTGGCCAGCTGGGGATCGACCTTCATGTGTGGTAAATGTTTCATAAACATCCCTTTGATATCAGACTATTAACAGTCAAATATGCGCAGGGTGTAGTCAGATAATTGGTCTGGAAAGATGAGAAAAAAACAACAATTTAATGAACAGTTTTGTTGATTTTTATTCAGTCATGTCTTTTAGTTTTATCCCTCTTTGGCATTTTGGATTCTTGAGTGATGAACTTCAAATGGCAGTAATAAAAAAATATATGATTTGCTTTTTCAACCTCACTAAAACACTCTTAACCCTGCAGCTTTGCTTGCTGACTACTGATTCAATAAATGGGTTTGAATCTCTAACATACTGAAAGTACAGGAGTCTGTAAAAAAATTATAAAAAGAAAGTCTCCTTCATTGAATTGAGATTTTACAACTAAATCCATGGAACTATATGACATATTCAGAGAGCTTATTTAAAGGTGCAGTATGTAACTTAGGGTGTGCCAGAGAAGTGAACATTTTCTAAGATATATAGTCAAATAACAGAATAAACAGACTTTCCTCATGGGAAAATGTGATCCCTGGAACACTGCTTGAAGTTAGAAAGCTTCCTGAAAAGTTACTGTTTCACCTGTTGTTGTTTACAGCAGCAGGGCCCACAGTATGGTATACAGACATATTCTAGTCTTGAAGGTCCCATATTATACACTTTTCTGTCAATTGTATATGGTCTAAGTAGTCCCTGAAGCTTTTTTTTTTTTGCTGTTTGGTGAAAAACACGTTCAGGTCATTTATTGTAGCATGCCTTTATACCCTGATTTTCAGCTCATCTCAGGATCAGCTATTTTGGTGTGTGTCTCTTTAAAAAGAATGAGTTGCTTTTCCCCCCGCCCTCTGGTCGTGATCCTTGTCCCCGCAGTCAATGCAGTGCTTGTGCATGGTTGTTTACTTCATGAGAAGAAATGACATGTCTAGTAACGCAGGAGCTCAGCCATACTTTGAACAGTTTGACATAAACAACCCTTGTCTTCATGAAAGACTATCTTCATACCGATGCACTGAAAGCCACAACCTAATCGAAATGACATGTTCACAATCGAAATGCAGCCAAGCTGAGTACTATTGCAAAGCAAGCTACTTGTGAGCTAAAGGATACAAATCACAGTCAGCCGATTTAAAACCAATGAAGAATTATCTTCACCGTTTGATTTCTACAAAAGTAGCTTCCTATCCTTTGTGTTGTCAAAAACGATGCTTTATTAGACCATTCTCGCTATGACGACATAGCGAGATCAATTCTGAACAGAGTATATTGGGGAAGTTTTCAGAAAGGGGGAGAGTGAGAAAAGGAGAGTTTTTTGTGATACTTTGGCAGTCTCTAGACACACTGTGGACCCATATTTATGTTAAAAAACATTGATACATTTTGCATAATATGGGATCTTTAAGTTTGGTTCCAGGTGCCTCAAAACAATTTTGATTAGATTTAATATTATATAATTATTATTCAATACTAAGAAGTACACATAGAGTAAATATGTTTTGTTAATTAGCTGCATGAGCTTCAAATGTAAACAAATCCCCCTCCTCTGAAACTACATAGTACACCTTTAAGTGAGTAGTGAATGAGAATAAAACAATAGAAAGTGTCTGAGCTGCTGGTGTGACTTACTGACTGTTATTGCTATGACAGCTATGACAGTCAGAAAATGATGGGGTCCGTGAGAGGTAATGAGAGGTAGAGAAGGTTTTGAACCAAAGGTCGTGTGTCGTGGCCCCTCCCTAGAAGAGCAAGAGCACAATAGAGAATCAACGGAACAAAGAAAGCTGGGAAATGAGTAACAGTGTTACGATTGGCAGCCAAAGGAATAAGGTGTCTTAAACAGCTCAAGAGGAAATAAGGACTATCAATTTCTAAGTGAGAGAAAAATGGATTGAACTGGTAAGGAGGGAGAGTGGAAACACGAAGAGGAGAAGGATGAGAGAGATTGATGTAGCAGCCCAATCTATAGGCTGCTGGTGTACAGGTTCACAGGAAGTTATTGATCTGAGGCCAGCATTGATCTTGACACTGTAAATAAACACCTCCAAATTTATGCAAGCAGTCAAGTCAGCTAAGAAGTAAAGGACAAACAGAAATGCCCTTGGAGGTATCATCCAATATAGTGGCCTTTTTGTGAGAGATTGTAAGCCACTTTAGGGGCGGGGTAGATGACGCGCAATCGAAAATCAAAACAAAGCAATCGCTGAATTAAAGTTTAAACAAAAGTGCTTTATTGGGCAAAACGAAAGTATTCTTCTTAATTCGCTATGTTCTGAAACAAACATTTGCGATTTGCGGTCAAAAACTGTCCCGCTTCCCCGTCTCACTCTCATCTGTTTCACATACAACCAGGTGATTTAAATCCCTTCATTAGGTGAATGAATACAATAATAACCCTGGCCTACATGGGGAGCCAGACAGAATACCAACTCAACTTTATCATAGCTGTATCAATTATTATTTCCATTTCATATTCCCATTATGGCTCCGACATCCCAACTTAAGTTGGTGATCCTGCATAGATAGTTTCCTGTTGGCTGCTAAGGATGTAGTAACCAGCTGTGAGAAGTGATCCAGCTTTGTCAAACCAAATGGGTTCAAATCATAACATTATTCCAAGGGTTACCCTGAGGGCAACACATGAAATTTTTATCTTTTTAACAAAAAATATAGCAATATTACTGTTGTATGTTCAATTTAATTATATAAATACAGGGTCCGGGAGACACGTCTTGATCCCCCAACTCATGAAGAAGAACTCCATCAAATAACCTATAGGCTTATAATTTTTTCCCACCCGCTGTTTCCTTGCTTCTGTTTTATTGACAGCACATGCTAGACCCCTTGTTGGCAACACTTGTCATGGAATTCCGATGCTCGACATTAAAGGCTTCCCTAAATCCTTGAGCACATCCACTCTGAATACATTTACAGTGAGTCTTTAAAGTGGGTCGAAATTACAGTGGATGGGATTCCATTTAAGGAGGCACTAAGAGGGTAGTAGTACTGTAAGAGGGTAGTAGTACATATTAGCTTTGGGGAATACTTCAAAACAATTAATGTGTCTCTTTGTGTTATTTTTTTGTGTGTGTGTGTGTGTGTGTGTGTGTGTGTGTGTGTGTGTGTGTGTGTGTGTGTGTGTGTGTGTGTGTGTGTGTGTGTGTGTGTGTGTGTGTGTGTGTGTGTGTGTGTGTGTGTGTGTGTGCGTGCGTGCGTGTGTGCTTCATTGTCTGTGTATGCTTTAAATGTACAAGGGTTGCGAACAATGATTGACTAAGATCAACTCCAGTCAGTTGATAGTAAATGATGTGCTAATTTCCCTAAGTTGATGAAGTGCCCATGAATCTGGTTTTAAATGCATATCTAGACATTATGGACCCATCAGTTCAGGGGAGGAACTCCGTAGAATCATTACTTTAAAAAAAGAGCAATTTCATATGGTTTCATCATCTCAAGGCAATCCCTGTGTGTGTGTGTGTGTGTGTGTGTGTGCGTGTGCACATATGTCTGCACAGGTGTGCTAGTGTGCAAGTGTGATGGTGGCAAGCATGCAGCAGGATTTAAGAGTATCGGATCAGAGAAAGCTAAAAATGGTGGTCTAAAAAAACTTGTTTATTGTGTTTGTTAACCTTGAAAAGGGAGCCGTTCTTCTTTAACCCTGTCCGACCTTCAGAACTGGGGCATTACATTTATGAAGATTCATAGTAGCAGCCCTAAAGTAATGCCAGCATTTATTTTAACTGCCATCACTTATTTTACCCTTGGTTTGAAGTCTACACGTATCAACAAATACAGGGTGCGAACCCTGTTGCACAGCCACACAAAGACACACACACACAACCTCAAATGTACACATACATTATACATTATACTGTGCATCAAGTAGACCCCACAGTTAAAGAAAAAGGCTCAGCTTCATTGTCTAATGCTATTTGTAAAACTCCAGACTGTGTCCCTGACTGTGACCTACTTCCAAACCAACAGGTATATACAGTATGAGGTTCTTCTTTTCTGTCTCTTTTATCCCCTCAAAGCTACTCAGGGATAGAAAATGATAATGTTCTAATTCAACCAAAGTGGGCCTGTGTCTTCCCTTTGAAATGATGAAAAACGATGTTCTTTCTATTTCACTATCTTTTAAATGGTTGACTCAAAAGTGATTTTACCTATTAAAGGTTACATGTGTTTTGATGATAACAGTAATATAATGAAGAATAAGTAAAGTCAAATCTTGTTCCTGGCTTGTACGTCCCACTATATACACCTAAGTATTTATAAATCTGCTTTTCAATATTTCTTCATCAGAGCACAAATGGACATGAACATACATATTGATACTTCACTAAGCTCTCTATATGTTCATACTTTTTTTCGTCAGATATGTACTGTATCTCTGTTTATTATTCAGAAAGTCAATACCCCTGTCTGTGCTTCCTCTCACGCACTCACGCACGCACGCACACGCACGCACGCACGCACGCACGCACGCACACACACACACACACACACACACACACACACTCACACTCACACTCTCACACACACACACACACACAAAACCAGGAAGTTGGACTTGGAGCAGAAGTCTCTCCTATCCACACGCTCAAAGACCACTCCACAGAGTCACAGAGAAAGACACAGAGAGGGAGACACTGTGGCTGCTTCAGGTTCCACCAAACTAACAACAAAACCCACTGGGTTTGTCAAACCTTTCTTGGCGTGTGCGTCCAGGCAAAATGAAGTCTGTTGCTTTTGAGAGGGAGCAGCGGGATGGGGAAAGAGGCACACAGATTAAAAGACTATTACCGTGGGACTGTCACCATCCCTCATAGAGAGAGAGAAAGCCATATGGCATAGGGTTTGTGTTCAGGATATATATATATTTTTTTCTTCTAGTTTATTTATCTATTTATTTAATTTAAGGCACTACTACTACTACTACTACTACTTAACTTATTTATTTTTTATTTTTCGTATTTTTTTGAAGAGAGCGGTGAAATGGGGCAGAGAGGGGAGTGACATGCAGAAAACGACCGCGGGCGGGAATCGAACCCCGGTCTGCTGCTGGGGGGGGACGCCCTACCGACTGAGCTAAGGGCGCCCCCACTACTACTACTTCTAATGCCTTACTTAAAAAGCACATGGAAAACAAAGATTTAGGACATCAGGGAGATAAATTGAATTTCGTTTTCCACCCTTGTGGGGTGTTGTAATTAAACACATTTATCATTACCAGAATCCCTTCTCTATCTTCCAAGAAGTTACGCCAGTGTTGCAAAGGGAGGGAGACTGAGCAAGATTAGGGCAAGACTGATGGAAATAGAGAGAAAAGGCATCCTCCTCCTACGTACCATTTGGGCAATGGAAACTGTTAACAGCCGTTAAAGTCTTGGAGTATAAGTGTTTGGAACAGTTAGTGTGTATTTCCCATAATCTATGGCCTCAAACTGGCTCTTCAGGCTCGACTTCTTGCATACATGGACCAGCACATTGAAATTACAAGAGGGAAGGAAAGTTAAAACATTTCATCCCACTGTTATAAGAAGATTCTCAACCATCTGGGTCCTTTATAGGGCTTTACTTGTGCTCACAGGACTAGTATTATGCTGCATTATCATTTGAAAGATGCCGGTAATGGCTTTCCAATCATTTCTATTATCCTCCTGTATGTTTGCTTTGATGTGGAGATGAGCAGAGAAAATGAATAATCTGTTACGACCACAGCAGGAAATGAAGAATTATCCTTCTAATATCTTTTTGTTTGGCAGTCTTTGTCCGTATCCGCCTGTCTGTCTGCATAACTTCCTCTCCATCACTTAACTATAGAGCGGAGCAGGAAATTAACAATTATTCTGCTGATTCCCTCCCATAGACTGACTGTCTAGAGGCTGCAAGGGGAAAACAATCAATGGCTATCTCTCAAATTCCCTAACGTCTGAGTGGTTCGTGTGGGCGTGCCCCCACATGCACACAAAATTAGGCTTGATTACTGACAAAGATTAAAAAATAAGTGTCGTAACAAGAGCTATTATTGTTGTCGATTTAAAAACTTTTCCACAGAATGTTAATGAACTTCTCTTAACCTCTGTTTGTCCCTCTGCTTCTCTCTTTCATGTCTTCCTTCTCTGTTGATGTCACTCAACTCCAACAAAGGTAAGAGAAATCCAAGTGTGCATGAGTGTATGTTTAATAATGTTTGTATATGTCATGGTATAGAAAGAGGTTAGCAGTGCTGCCTACCACGCTGTTAACCCAGGTTCAAAATACGGCAATACACAATAAAATGTGTTGTCATCTGTAAAATGTACTCTCTGTAAACCTGAAAAGGGAAAATGGGTTATCGATCAATAGATAATGCCACTCGGCCTCAACAGCACAAACACTGATACTGTTTATTATTAAATAAATATATATAAGAATAGTAATGTGGGCGTTCAAGACATAACGTGTTGCATTGCATATTCATCAATTGCCATAGATTTCTTTTAATTAAAGAAGAGAACAAATGTAAAATATCAATTTGTATAGTACCCTAACTAATCTACTGTATTTAGGCTTTTGGAATAGCACACCTCTTTCACTTGTTGCATATTTTGGACAGCAAGTAATAGACAAACTACAGTGTATGGAAATAGTTGAAGGAGGAATATGTTGTAGAGTGCCCTGCTTCAATATAAATTCCTACAATTGGATGGTGTATCATCACAGACAGTTATCCATTATGCTAGTTGGCATGACTCATCTGACTATTACCCTGAGGGAAGGGGTCTGAGTCAAGGTTAAGACTTGATAGGGTATATTCATGAAGTACTAAAGGTGAAAAAAAAACATTGAAGCCGGACAATATTATGATGTGAAGTTGCACCTCAAGCCCATTGGTTACTAATCAGCAATTTGTTTCTGGAAAATAGATCGGCAGTATGATAAGATTAACTCAGTAAATGAAGCATTAGATATCATGATTGATATATTCCTTATTAATAAACCTTGCATTGGTATATTGATGTCAGCTCCACATAATTACATTTGCGAGTTATGGAAGGTATAGATAAGATCATTCAAGAAATGTTGTGTACGGTAAAGTGGAGCCTTTTTTCCCACAGCCTTGCTGTACAACACTATAGTTGGCTAGTACAAAGAAACATTAAAGACAGCAGGTGGCTGATGCGATACCATGAACACTCAATTCAATACATCAGCGCTGTGATTTATTTCACCCATGTGAAGATTGTGATGATCAATTTAGTTAAGATTTTATCGCCACAAGTGTGCTCATGTTTATTCCTTAGTATGGAGCCCAGTAGCTGCATTGGATTGAATGTATCACGTTTTCAGTATTTAACATTCTGCACAAGTAATGAAGTCATTGACAGAAGTCATTTTATTGTTACATAAACTACTGCTAGAGGAAATGACCATAGAGTTACATGACACTTCTCTATCACAGAGTTTGTATACACGGCAGCTATAACATTTATTTTATTTGGTTTGTTTTAATGGTATCGTGTCCTTCACTTTTACTCCACAGTTTTATGCCACAGAATAGTTGGACTTCCTCAGTCTGTAGAATCCAATGATATGTTCAGACTCCGCTCTGACCTCGAGTTATTAAAGCATAATTCTTCTTGTGAATCACTTTAACACAGCAATTTAACAACATAAGGTCACATCCCATAGTTGTTCCATTTCTATCTTCACTTTAAAAAAAAGCTGTTATCCGGTCAGATTAGGTAAAAGATGAACTGCGCCAATCCCGAGGAGAAATAAGTAACCTGCTACAGCAAATAACAATGCAAACAGTTGATACAAAAATAGATCAGGCTAAGAAAAACACTGGCTATACGATGATGTCCTCATCATTATAATGCAGAGCCATCATTGGCAAGGAGAGTTCCTATTACATTAGCTATTGGCAGATTGGCAGAAAACACAATGAGACAATGGTACACAGCTGCTTGTTTGGCTGAACAGAAAAACAGCACATTTGAAGTTTAGACCATGAGTCATACGACAACTTAGTTAAAGTGGAAACTTAAGATGGCAAAAGGAATCTATTTCACTGTGACATATTATTTCTTTATATCGGATGTTCAGGTCTGTTTGCAACTCAGCTGTACTGTCTTCGACTGCCACGCAAACAAGGCAGTTGTACATGACGCACTTTCTATTTTTGTATATCATAACATTTCAAGCCATATTACCTATAGACACTATTGAAAAGTGTTTATTTGTCAATTATCTATTGCATTTTTACCTAAATGCCATCGAAACTTAACAACATTAAAGTGCCGAAATACAATCAGCAGCATTTGGTTTCCTCAGGAAAGCTCACAATTATCTGGATTTCTTCTTCTTGCAGCAAACATGGTATCTTGGAATTTTTCCATACATTTGACCTATTAAATGGACTTTACTTGAAGTGTGTGTGTGTGTGTGTGTGTGTGTGTGTCTAAATTGAAGCATGGTATTTATCCGCAGAGCTAGGGTGAGTAAGAGATGTGGAAAATTGTTTAGAGGAACTTGCACTTTGACATCCCTCTTCCCCCAACTACCCATTTGGATGCATGGATGCCAATGATTCCAGCATCCTCACACCTCATTACATTTCATCACGGTCTGAGAGCCATCCACATATACATAAAGACCCTTATACCCTGTCTTGACTGCAAGGAGAGGACAGATATTGTCAGTATATTTCTGTTTGTTTGACAGGGTGGTTGTCTTCTCGCCATCAGTCTCTCTTCACCTTTTACAATAATGGATACGTCGTAGATTCTTCTTGCCTGAGTCACATAGTTATTTGTGAGTTATGCTGCCTTGCAGACAATGGGGCCAATAGTCCAGGGACACTTTTAGTGGTATTTGTATCACCATTAAGCAAATTGATGACCATAATTTCAGTCAATCAACCCGCCAAGTGTGTGAATTCTGGTAATCCAGCGAATAAAGCTTAGGCTAAATAGTATATAGCCTCTATGAACATGGTTATGTATGGCGGTAGGGTCGATCTAGAGAGATGTGTGGTCTGCTGTGAGGCATTGTCACATGACAGTGGTTAGAGTGCTGGAAGTGATGGAGGAAACAATGTGTGGGAGGATGGAGTAAAAGAGAGAGAGTGACAAATGAGGTCAGATGGTCGAACGAGAGAAAATATTAGGGAGGAGGGGAGGGAGATATGGCTGGAGGTCAGTTAGTGTATTGACTGAGCATTATTCTATGCATTTGAAAATATACACACACAAACACACACACACACACACACTTGCACCGAACAGCAGAATTCCAGTGCCGCTAACAATAATCTCTTCATCCATCAACTGTATTGCAACAGCTCCACCATGGTCCACATGTCTGTTACCGCCCACGTCGATGTCACTCCCACACACATTAAGCACGGGTAACATGAAGATCATGTTGTGGGGAAATGAGAAGTGCATCCCTATAACAAGATATCAATCAGTGTGTTTTTTTACCTTAATGGGAAATGCAAGGCAGGAAAAACTAAATCAGTTTCTTAGATAGGAGATTATTACTTCTTGGCAACAACCCATATTCTCCCACAAACCAAGAATAAATTGTTATTCTACAATTTGTTTTGCCTTTAAACTTAGATTTATACTCGGATACTGCAGCATTAAGAGAAAAAGATCCCTCATGGGTTATTTATGAGAGATTTCAGCCAGCAGCAGTTCAACTTCAGATTTACTTGAGGATTTAGATATAGTTTGTAGCCACTCAATCAACATCCAATTTTAAAATTGTATTTCATTTTGAGAGATTATACAAAGGTCAAACAGTATAGTTAAGTCTTTTTTTGGTAACATGGATTCATGTTCATAAATGTATTTTAATTGTTTAATTCAACAACAAATGATTTGTGTGTCTTGTCAAAACAACTTATTCTTGGCTCAGTTCTAAGATTTTGACAACTGTAGACGGGAATGTATATGGTCAAATGTTCATCAGAATCATAAATTCCTCTATTGCTTTAGTGTAACACACAGTCTGAAATGACAAAGTAAGGCACAGTAACTTAGTCTAGTGACTCATTATGTAGTCTGATTGCAGCCCGCAATGAAGCAGCTGCCAATCACTCAATGTGTATCATCTGGGAAAAAGGGTTTTTAAAGTTGCGCGTGTGCCATTGCATGCTTGTTCGTGTTTGTGTCTTGTGTTGATTGAAACAGGAGGAGACATACTCAGCTGAGTGCTTAACATCAGACAGTGCACACAACTGCTGTGAAATTTTGTCAGCTGTATTCCCTCTAATAACAATGTCATTGTTTGCCACAGTAATTAACAATGACTCGCATCCTTCATTATTTCCTTCTCATCCTCAGGAATTCACACATTATTGAAATTAATATGATGTCCTTTTAAGTTTTTCTCCTTGAATAGCTTTGCAACCAGGTTATTTAGTGCAAGTTTCAATTATGTAATGTTGGAAGGAGTTTTGGAAATCAAAGTGAATGTTTTTTTGTTTTCGATTTCTCTTCAGTGAAAATGGTCCTCCATTAGTACTGAGGCTGAGAATTATGTAGCAAAGAAAAATAGAATCACGGCGTTGCAACTGGGTCCTTGTATGCGTATATTTAGAAACCAAATTGAAAGCATACAATTACTGTGGCCTATCCCGGGCTGTAGAGGTAGACTATGTATTACCTGTGGTAAAAGGAAAACAATGTTCTTGTATCTTATAACAGGGGGAATTTCTTTTATTTGCACATTAGAAAAATCTGTAATCATATTGCTATCTGTGTTATATGAGACTGTGGCTCTACAGTTACAGTGTGATGAAATCAAATTGTTTCAGTCTTACTTCCCCATTCTGTTCATCAGGAGAAGCAGTGGTTTCGTGAAAATAATTTATACCACAATGAAGATGTATGCAGATTGGTTTGATCAATGCAGTCTAAGCGGGTCTTCTGTGTATGTTTGTCACCACTAGAGAGCAAAATGTGCTGAGAATTAATCCTCTTTTTTGCTTAGAACACAGAAAGTGAGAGAGGAGCACAGAGACTGTAAAATGGCCAGCAGACTTGTAAATTAAAATCTCTGCACGCTGTCCAACAAATAACTAACTTTTCATATCCATCTCTCTGTGGGCTATAACACAATGCTGTGAACATACAGTACATGCACACACGCAAACACACACATGCACACACACAAATCCAATAAGTTCTTATCTGGATCTGAGTGGCTACACTCAGTAAAACCTCTGGTGTGCTGAAACACCAGGTTTCTTATCACATGTGTATCATAGCCTGATCTGCCATCATCTCTAGAGCCTGTGTGTGTGTTTTTTGTGTACATGTGTGTGTGTGTGTGTGTGTGTGTGTGTGTGTGTTTGTGTGTTTTTTGTGTACATGTGTGTGTGTTAGAAAAGACCTTAGTCATGAGCAGCCATCCAGAATGCTTATCTAGTAAATCCAACAGCTTGACCGATTGTCCACACAGACACACTTTGTGTCTCACACACATATACACACACAGAAACCCTTGCCCCACACTTTTATGCCCAACATGTCAGTGCAACGACTGTACCATCAGCTAAGCTCATATCTGGCCATTCACTCACTGCTTTGAACTCCCAGTAGTAATACTCTGTGTGTGTGAGAAATTGTCTGGACAGATACAGATTATGACAGCAAATCACTGCCGAAAATCCACAAGCTTAAATGAGATCCACGCTCATGGATTTAGAGGAGCTGCACACGTAACTGAAACTATTGCGCACACATATTAGTTTTGCAAGCTCTTTCACAGTATTCACGTGCAGCATGTCACTGTGAGTTCTAGCAATATTGTAGTCTTCAAGGAGAAAACCATGCTTTGAGCGGACACAGAATTAAAGGGATGCGTAACTGTTGTCCCCAAATGCACACCTATATTATCATTGCTCTCCTGCTCGCAAAACTTTGCATGCACATGAGTGGTTTTTCATTTTGGAAGTAAATGGGCGGATCCAGTCACCACTGTATTCAAATACAATTGCTTACAGGATACAATTCTTGTATTTTATGGTTGACTATGTTCTTTGTACCGGCCCAAGTCATACAAGAAAGTGTTTTATGATAAAGGTTATTTTTTTCACAGAAGCAATGACTGACATTTACATCAAAAGCAGTAGGAGTGTTACTTCACAGAACATTGTGTTGTTTTGTTGCTGCTCTTGAGTGCCACTCAAGTAGCAAACGTCTCATTGCTTCTACTTTTGTCAATCACACTTACGACATAACAAACACACAATTATAGGACTTGAATAGCGTGAATTGAACAAAAACCAAATGAGAGGATTAGAGCACACCGTCCTGAGAACAATGATTACAAATTAATGAAAAAATAATTATTTTTGCAACTTTTTTGAATGACTAACTGACAGATGTTATTTTGCTGGCTCGGGCACGTTGGAGAAATACAAATTGAATTCTCGCTAATCCACCATTTAATCCAGATGCAGATAGACACATGCACATAGACTGCTAATCAGCAATAGCATGATGCATATTAATGCATGCACATAACAAACGTTTGTCTGTCAAATAAACCTCATGATTGTGTGTCTGTGTATTTGAGGAGTGAGAATGAGTTTGCAAATTAATATGTTGGATGTTTATTTTTGTTTATTTAACTTGTTTGTTGTTGAAACCTAAATTGTATTTCAATATTATTTCCTTGATTATACAGTGCAGCTTCCTGGCATGTTTCTGTAAGACTTTTCTCTAATTGAAAAATAAGTTTTGTGATATTCCTTAAGAAAAACATTTTACTTGAGCTTGCTGTATGAGGAGGGCTAAGATCATAAAATACCTTGTTAGTAATCATCCATTGTATTTTAGAGCTATATCATATTGCTCATATTTGCTACTTATATTACTTAGATTCTGTATTTTATATTATCTTATTCCTGTCTTGTTTATTCTCATTTTTTTGCACAAATCTTAATATAAAGTCAAAACCAATATAATCAATTGATCATTTCACCTACAGTTTACTCCTACTTGTGTCAGTTGACGGATAAGTGATGAATATACCATGGGAGATAAACGCATTGATCAACTTAGTTATTGCTAGAAACTGTCTCCAAACCAAATAAATGCTGAAGTAGATGTTTCAATCACAGTTGGATGCTCTAGATTAGATTAAAGTTGTGTCTACATCAACACATTTGTAATTTGTAGATCACTTAATTGATGCTGATTTCCAATAGCCTTGCATTTACACGTGACGTGCATGTAACCATGATTGTTCTATATAAATAATGATGGGGAAGTTGGACAATAACAAACAAGTTACCACTTATAATTTCGAAAGGAGAGAACCTTTTCTCACACAACCTTTCAGTGGTAAAACCAGCCCTGCAAATCTTAAGCAGAGCACTAATGGAAAACTGAAAAACAACTTGCAATGTATGACATGGTACAAGGATCTGGCCCGCCCACACTATGCTAGAGGTCTTGACTCATAATGGTTCCTGGACTTAATCATGCACTCAAACAAAGACCAACATCTATACTGAAAGGTTTTATAATCTAAGGTCTAAAGTAAACACTCTGAAACCATTGGAAGTTAACCTCTTAAGCCCTAGGCCTCTGGCTCAGGATTCCGCTCGAAAATGACATGGCCATATTGAATAGAGTATATCTCTGCAACTACAAGGTCTATATGAATAATCTTGGTATCATAATAAAGGTAACACTTGTTAGATTGCTGAGAAGGTGTAAGCATAAGTATAGATGTTACTGGGTCAGAGTAAATGAAGATGGAACATAGCATAAACAAAATATTTAATTTCCGCCTGACAGAACTGTACACTTTTGTGAGTGAATATCCCCTTTGAATCATGCAGTTACAGCCCAAAACCTCCAGCAAATAATAGCAAACAATCTGAACATTACCTGTGCCAAGGTTGGTGCTAATAAAGTAAAGCAGAGCAAAGTTAGAGAGGTTTTAGTAGAGACATTTTTCAGGCGGAAATTAGCCACCCATCTAAATACTGTTCTAAAAACAGTTGGCTTTGTTTTGAAAAATAAACCAGACCTACATTTTCCCATTCAAAAAAACACCATACAAAGGAACTGAAGTTTATCTCCAACTGGAGCAGATTTAATAATATATAGCCTATAATTATTCCTTGTGGTGGTGTACGGAAGAAAATTGCAAGACTACCGACAAAAATTGTCTATTATCTAAATAGTCAAAAACCGCTGTTTTGTTACGGAGCTGTCAATTTTCGCGGGGCTGTCAATCACCCGCAACGTCTTCATTCAATCCATTGGTCAATGTGGATGATCAGTCAGAGCCAATAGGATCGAGGTACAGTCCCCAGATACACGACAACAACACTTATCCGCCAATCACAAGGAGGCAACACTGTGTTCATATGACTTGCTGTTTGTATCGTTAGCATGAAGTAGCATAATCGCTAGCACCGATTTTTCGGACATAAGCCGTTAGCGTCTTTTTTTTCTACCAGCTCATTTAGTTGCTTGGTGTGAGACTTGTATTTCGATTAGGTCAAAATGGATATCATGAGCTTTTAGTCGAGCTTCTTTCCGTTAAGTGGGTGTGCTTCATGATATGTTGCTACATGGTTAGCATGCCCTTATATGGTGTATGTTGCAAAAAGCGCAGCTGCCCCCGGCACCGGGGGTTCTCGGGCTGAAGAGGTTAATGATGTGCAAAGATGATGTCAAGTAAAATGTACATTCATGAATTACAATATTTTTGAACGTCTATAGTTCATGTGCTCATAACTGGCAGATAAGTCCTGTTTATTGAGTCAATCCAAGCATCACAACAACAGAAAAGTCAACATTAGCTTGCATCATGCACTCCTTCCTCACTCCTTTTCCCTCTGTGCTTTCTCTCTCAGTCCTCCCCTTACTCCCAGTGCATGCTACTTAACTTTGAAGTCCACTCTGAGGTGGAGAGTGAGAAAGACGTCAGCAAGGAATTAAACAGACATTGCAGGCATGTTTCCGAACCCTTTTTGAACACTGCAGCAATTTCTATATCCCAAAGGGCCTGTATGAGCAACACAGGTGAGAATACCAAAACAAATTAACCCAACATTGTTACATCGCCCATTTTTCTCCGAGGGAGAAAAAGCAAATTGAAGGGGAAGGTGAAGGGCGATGCTCTGTCAGAAAAAGACACAGTAAGCAGTTCCAATAGTACTCGGATCTGAAATATTCTAGAGTGGTTTCTCAGACTTTATCAGCAGCCAAAATAACCTTTAACGGGGCCAGGGGTTTCAAAGCTACGCTGTCTGACACGCAAATAACTTTATTGATAGAGATAGTGGCAGTGTGCAAAGAAGAAACCATCAAGAGTATCAGCACTTTGGGAATGGAGTGTGTGTGTGTGTGTGTGTGTGTGTGTGTGTGTGTGTGTGTGTGTGTGTGATATAGAGAGAGAGAGAGAGAGAGAGAGAGAGAGAATGCCCTAAGGCTGTGAATGTAAATTTACCTTTCCACTGCACTGATTCTCTGTATTCCCAGAGAATACATACGCAGACAGACACACCTTCTCTCATCCCCTCTCAATGTCAGTTTCCATAAACTCCTTTGCTTACTTTAATAACTGTGGTCATCTTCAAAAGAGCTTTGAAAGGAGTCAAGACTGAGGAAAAATGTCTGCTGTCAAGTAGCACTGGAGACAGAAGGAGTGAGTTCTTGCTTGCATTTCTGGGAGCTTTCACAGTTTGTTTTGAAGGTTGATTTTGGTTGGAGTGAGTGAAGTGGTTTGTCCTATGTGTGTGCTACTTATCCAATAGATCACAACTGGTGAGTGGCATTTTTTCAGCAGATATGCTGGGATTAGCTGTAGAGAATCCTTTCG
Organism: Hyperoplus immaculatus; assembly: GCA_949357725.1. Classification (NCBI taxonomy): domain Eukaryota; kingdom Metazoa; phylum Chordata; class Actinopteri; order Uranoscopiformes; family Ammodytidae; genus Hyperoplus; species Hyperoplus immaculatus. The sequence continues at coordinate 22,994,788 of OX442351.1, forward strand.
CTCATAACATTTCAGTGTGTGCATTTCATTCCTGACAATTGTGCTTTAACCCTTGTGTAGTCTTAACATATTGCACCCCTAGTCCTACGGTTAAAAATGACTCGCCTTCATGCCTAAAACGAAGCATCATAATTTAATGTTTAACTCCTAATCTAGTTTAGATTGCACCAACCTTTCATCACAAACTTTGCAAATATGTGTTTTCTAGCAGACACTCCACCCACTTATCCCATACTTCGATGATAGCCACCTGTCTGTCACCAGCATGTCTTGCAGGCCCAACTCAAGGTTATCAAATCATAATATTGTTGAGAAGGTGGAAAATACTTTCAATGGCATTGTGGCACAGACAATCACACTTCCATTTTCTGCGTTCCTGTGACTAGATGCAGTCTGCACTCTCAGCTTCAGAGACGACTGGGGCTACTTTCATCTGTAGCATCTGACTGCTTTATTTCACTGTTAGTAAATAATGCTTTCCAGAACATATTATTTTGCCTGGAATATTTTTCTTTCTGTTTGTGAACTTGAGTCATGTTTGGGGTCGTGAGGGCCAGATGCTGCTCCTGCACAGGATGTTCACAGAGAGATAAAGCAGTGGCACAAATCCTCTCATCGCTCCTGTGTGTGGTGTGTTCAGGATGAAAATAAATTGTTTAGGTGTTTTATTTTGTGCTAAACACACTGCTGGGTCATTTTGAAGACTTCACAAGGGTTAAGAAATGAAAGGGATACTACATTTGTCAGGTCCTACATTTGTTAAGGTGCCCCTTAAAATCCTGAGTACTTGTGTGAGTGTGTATGTATAGATATGTATTATAAGGATTATATGGAGTGTCTTTGGAAACAGCTTTCAGGATACTTTGTACATTTTTAGACGCCATCTTTTAATTTGATGTACTTATATTCCATCAAGCAGCACTTTACATCAATTACTTCATTTGAACACTGGCTTGTGATAAACAATTTTCTTTCAGAAAAAGTAGTAGGCTGCACCAGGAAACAAGAACAAATTCCCCATGTTTATATTGTATTGAAATTAATGCCATTTGGTTTAAAGTGACTAAAATTAAGAAAACATTTTTATATTTGTGAAATAATCTACACTGTAGGGTAATGTATGCATCATTTATTCCTTACATTTTAATGTATTGATATTGTGTGACTACTTCATCTTCTCAAAAGTTTGTGAACAAGCTTTTGATAGAAATATAAAAAATAGAATGTTGTTGAAAGTACA